>BMAO01034442.1:193276-243156 GCA_019973975.1 Trichonephila clavata | reverse complement strand
AAATTTTGTTTCGAGTTAGTTGACTTTTCTAACAACTTAATCACTAGTAAGAAGCATTCATGCATGAATTTTGACTCATTCATTTAGCACTATCAAGATATTATCTGAGCCAGATATTTCAAATAATAAATATCGTTATTTCTAATTTACTGCAACACATATATATTATTCTATAATATAATTTTTAAAATAAAGTATATATAATTTAGATACAAGTACTGGCTTTACTATATTTACTATATTCAACTTAGAAAACACTGTACATATTAAACTAAAACTCAGTGGCACAATTGCACATGGCATGCCAAGACCTACGATACCCATCGCAGTTTTCGTGACTATGGGAGCTGTGGTGCATGAGCAGATGCTCCGGTCAAGCGGTCAGTGTGACGCCAAAACCCCAGTGTTTAGTTCCTAGGCACAAACTTGGTACTCATTTGCCAACCCATTGAAGGGATGAAAGGCTGAGTCGACCTTTCCCGGACTTGGAAGTGTGATACGCTATCACTCGGCCACGGGCTTCTAAACTGTACAAAAAAACCTTAAAATAACGTGAGGAAGAAATCATTTGAAATTACCAAACATTTTCCCCCATCATTTTATTGCACTCGTACGAGCAAAAATTGAATAGAATAGGAACAGAAGTCTACTTATATGTTAATAAACTATTTGAAAAATTACAAAAATTTCACATAGGAAATAAAAATATATTTGTCTGTAAGCAAATCTATATATGGAACGAGCATTATTAAGACGAATATAAATTTCAAAGAATAGCTAAATTCGCAAGTCATTGTAGATGTAGACCCGGAAAACACATTCTATTTTATTTTGAATAGAGTAATATATTAATTTATTAAACCTCCCTCCTTTTCTGTTTACTTGATAGATTACTTAATTAATATAGCATTAGGAAGCAACAGGAAGGACCTCGTAATTTTGAGCCATTTTCCAACGACAAGAATGACATCTGAGCTTGAAACCCACTGCTACATTATTTTATTTGAATTAATTTTATAATAAACTTTTTCCTGTGATTTAATTTTTAATTCATTAAGACAGAAAAGTTTACTTAAAATGTAAAGATTACTTTTCAAGGGGAATTTTTTTCAAAAAAAAATATTTTTAGTCACCTTTTATTTAAACTTAAATATTTAGAGAGGATTTTTATTTTATATTTCTGATTTTAGGGGTCTTTTCATTTCAAAAGGAATATTAAAATTTGTTAGGACACTTCTGATGTCCCTTACCTCCCCTTAAAGTTTCTCCCAACGATTCTGAGACATCCGGTATAGAGCAAAAATTTGCTTATTTATATCACAATTTATGCCTGCCTTCATCATTATTAGTGGCGGTGGAAACCGAGTAGTGAATCTTGATACCACTTAAGACCCGCTGTGTAGAGAAGCTGATGCACGTTAAAATCGTCGAGGCTTAAAGTCCTCACTTTGTCGTGATGAAAAAATCTCAGGCTTTTTCTCCTGACCGTGGTTTCGAATTACGAGTTCTTCGCCAATGGTCCATCCCCAATTCACCTTTCTGTTAATAAAGATTTTCTTTGATACCAAATCTGGAAACCCTGAATTTAATAATATTAATGATTGTCATTCTATTAAAAATTTTATTTCTCTTCACACTTTGAAAGCTCTAAATAGAATTATTAATTTTAATCAATTTCAGGGATCTAATGAATGGGAGGTGTACATCAACGGATCCAAAATCGGGACTGATCGGGTTCACGATGTGCATTTTTTATCGGGGATTCCATTTATGGGACCTATACTTTCAAATTAAGTCCCATACAATTCTGTTTTTCGAACGGAGGTGTATCTGCAATCGGATTCTCTGTCCTATGGGTCGTTGCTAAAAATGTTAAAACTAATATTTACACTGATAATTTATCATCCATTCTTTTCCCGAAAAGTCCTAACAATAAATCTGCTTATCTTAATTTAATAAAGAATAAACTCTCTATGTACCGCAAGTATTATAATATTTTCTGGGTTAAGGTTCACAATAATAATTTTTATTGATGTTACAGATCATTATGCTAAAGTCGCTACTACTAATGGTGTAGAGGTGAGTGTCCCCCCCCAGCTCTTAAGTCATTCAAAATAAATTAACTGAGCACTGATAGAGTAGATGGTCACAAACTCTAGTACTGGCTTACCAATCAAATCCTACTTTCCCAAACACAGTTTAGATATGAGTCCCCATTCCAGTTACGTCACGCAATTCTTTACAAACCATGGCCCATTTGTTTTTTATTTGTATCGCTTCAAATTAAAAGCTTCTCACAATTGTCTTTGTGGTTCTGTTGGGGACGCTGACCATTATGTGTTCGCTTGTCCTCTGGCTAAGGATTTTCATTTGGTCCTCCCATCTCAAATTGCTAAGAAACCATGGTTCCAATCTATCTTTAAAAACTCTTCCACTCACTCTAAGCTAAAATAATGGATTAAAATTCTCTCTACTATCCGGGACTAAATTTCTTAAATGAGGTTCGACAGCTTCTCTTATGCAGTCACAAATGGTTCCCCTGCGGGGAAATGGGTTCACGGGACTCTAGAGTAGAGGGACATCTCAATCTTTAAACCCTATCTATATTTCTCACACAATATATTGCAGTTTCCTGGTTTAACTCTAGGTTAACAATGCGGGTATTCGTTTGAGGTTAATTTCTTGTTTTTATATAGCAAAAATGATATCTCCAATCAAATTCAATAATTTCTTCTCCCCCCCTTTTCTCTCTATTTATTTATTTTACACTACTGTTTTCTTCGTTTATGGTTCTTTAAAAAAATGGGGGTGAAAGTCTTAAATAAATAATCCTCCTTCCGATACTGAATCATTTTCTCTTTAAACTGAAGGGCAAATTAAGAGGAAACAGTATCAACAAGAAGTGATGGCGTCAACTGAAAACATGAAACGAAAGAAACGTTTTATTATTATGATGATTGTTTTTATGTTTCCTGTCCTTTTTTTCGGGGAGGGGGGGGCTGTACGGTGCTTTGTATTGGATAATTTTACTATTTTTGATGTATTTGTAAGAATGCTGGAATGATGTATATTCTTTCTTCCTTTTCTTATACCCCTTATATTTTCTTTTATTATTATTGTTATTGTTTTTTTATCCTACGCCAGACCTAAGCATGACCGCCATCAGCCTATGTCGGGCAGCCCAATACAGTAACAGCTACTACGTCAGTAAGCCCAGGACAAGAGTCCAGGTGGTCTTTGTTATTATTATTGCTTTGTATATTTGTATACACGTATGTACATCTTGCAGTTACCTTTAAATTTGTATTATGTTGTTTTACTGTCTTCTGATGTTTAAAATGTAAACTTCGATTTTCTTTTCAAAAAAGACTTGGAAGGGGGGGGGAGTCCCTAAAGGATCGGTTAAAAGCTCTAAGCCCTTTTCCGGTGAGCTCGGTTCCTTTCGGCGTTCTGCCAATAGTCCGTGTACAGCTTTGAAATGCGATGTTGTTAAAGAATCAATCCTCAGTGATATATTTCATTATTGAAAAAGTTTTTACACTCACTTCCAAAAGTTAAGCACGGAGAGGAAAATGCTAATTTCCGGAAACCAATCAGAATCGAAGAGGATGCAATTCGCTGCAGAGGTAGATGGAAGTATGCAAATATGTTAGGTAACAGCCAATCATGCTTTCATGTCAAGAAATATGCAAAAAGAGCAGTCTTATAAGAAGCCAGCTTTATGAAGGGTTACAGAAGTTGATTGTAAGTGCTGATAGAAGGTGTTTAAAACTTTCGTACAATTTGTTTTCAAGACATACGTGTTTCTATGACTTCCAGAAAACGAATGGAAGATTCTGAGCGCTGGCGTGCTGTAGGGCGCATTGAAGCAGAACAGTCGATCACAGATGTTGCTCTTTTCTTCGGCGTTCATCTTTCTATAATTTCACGTTTATGGAAACAGTTCCAAGCCACACAGACAGTTGTCCGAATGCCCATAGGCGGTCGCCCAAGGGTTACAACCCCCGCGGAAGATCGCTATATTGCTATTGTAGCCAAGCGGAATCGCAGAGAGACCTCCACACGTGTGACATCTATGGTTACAGCGTCCTTTGGTAAGGCTATATCTGCAGCTACTGTACTCCGAAGATTACATATGAATGGAATGTATGCCCGGGTACCTCGAGTTTGTGTTCCTCTATTCGTCCAATCAAGAGGGGCACGGTTAAAGTGGTGCCGGGAATACGGCAATTGGATTGTGTTGGACTGGGGCAATGTCATGTTTACTGATGAGTCAATATTTGCTCTGGAGCCAGATGACAAGCGTATAAGGATATGACGTAAAACAAGGAATCAGCCCCCAAACCTCACCGAACATCATGCATTCCGAGGCGGAAGCATTATGATGTAGGCAGGGATTTCATTAGGATACCGCACCGCATCTTTAAACGGGGTTCTGTGACGGCTGTCCTGTATCGACATGAAGTCCTAGAACCCATTGTGATATTGTACGTTACAGCAGTTGGCCCTACTTTTGTTTTAATGGACGATAACGCTCGTCCCCATAGAGCTGAACATCGTCGATGCTTACCTGGAGAGTGAAGGGATTGCGCGTATGGCGTGGCCAGCATATTCGCCCTACCTTAATCCCAGTAAAATATCTGGGATGCTCTCGGCCGTGTTGTATCTTCACGTTTCCCACCTCCAGCCACTCTTATTGAGCTAGAAACTGCTGTACAAGAAGAATGGAGATTGCTTAATTCTGCGGTGGTTGACCACCTAATTGAAAGCATGGTCAGAAGGTGTAAACTTTGCATACAGATGAGAGGGGATCACATACTCTATTAATGTCCTTTTTTCATTTTATGCTGTTTATTTTCACTTTATACATAATTCTGTTTAAGTCTCCAGTATGACATTATCTGATAACTTACAAAAATTTAATATTGTTTTCATTTCTGTATATAATTATTGATTTTGTTTTATGTATAAATATATATGCTACTTTACTGCCAAATTTTGTATCAATCAAAGCAGTATTTGTTGATTTTTTTACATTTTACATCTTCGTGCTTAACTTTTGGAAGTGAGTGTATAAGGATGGTAATTTTCTCTCAAATTTTTTGTCAAAGATTGAGTTAAAACTAATATTAAGAATAAAATTTTTTTCCTATCAACTGATGTAGTGCATTAACTAAAAGAATCAAGATTCAAAGGAATAATTAGAAAATAGGGTCGAAAAATTTCACTCTTATCTCGAGAACTTTCTCAAATTTTTCTTTATATTTGATACATTTCGGGTCTACCCTTGTTAGGTATTACTCTAAAACTGCCATTATTTTGTATTTCTTCCTTTTTTCTTACATATTTTATCTCTTCCAAGCAATTTTTGAATTAGCATATGCTAATTATTTAAGTTTGATTATATCATTTTGAGTTTAAATTATAATAAATTGATAAAGATAGAGGATCCGCTTAATTTTCATCATTTTATTATTGAAGTTCTTAGTATATCAATAATTTTACAACCTGCTATCTGGGCTTTGAAGCCTTAATTGTAATAAAATTTAATTGATTAACAGTGCCTATTATTTCGCTTGATTTCTTTCAATGGATTCTAAATCCCAAAAACCACAAGTTCAATGCTGTAACATTTAGTTTGTTATGGATTTTGTAGAAAACAGAAATAAATATTCTCGAAAATAATCCATTTATTTAACATTTCCTTGTAGCTTAATAAATTGATATACTAAAGTATGTAGATGTCACTAAAATTATTCCAATTGAGGATTTACTGTAAACGAAATCTACAGCTTATGTTCCTCGAGTAAACACCTGTGGCATTTGGATCTTTGAAATAGGATTGTCAAGCAGATAAACTCAGAAATCCTGAAGCTAGAAACAGCCAGTTAATTTAAAGTCTTAAGTCATTGTTAGTTAGAAATAACTTATGAACACACCGAGTTCTCTCTATTTAAATATTACTATTTAAAAATGGAATAATATAACACAGAGTTTGAAGCATTGGTCAGGTCATCGGAAGCTTTATTCCAGGGATCGGCAACCTTGCAACTGTGGTGTGTCAAACCTATCTACCCATATGATTCAGGGGGCCACATCGTAGGAAATATTTGAAACAATTCCATTCCCGTGATAATGGATGCAGACAATTAGGGAATATAGGTCAAGAATCTTGGCTTAGAGTTTTATTAAATATTAATTATGTATCTTTTAAAGATATTTATTAAAATAAAAATAAACAATTTTAAACATAACTATTCTTTTAATATAAATAAAAAAATTAAACTGTAAATATAATATGCGTTATGTATGTTTTAAACATATTTATTAAAACAAGAAATAAACAACGTAAAATAAATTCCTTCAATATAGTTAAATAAAGAAATAAGTATTTTCATGTGAACCTTTTCCATGCACCACTGTATTCATATCGCAACGAATGGTGTGTAATTTGTGACTTTCAATTTGACACACGATTTTGAAAGTTCAGTTATTAAAAAAATTTCTTTGCAAACCCAAAATATTTTTAATATGAGGAAACATTGTTCAGATAAATATGTAGGACCAGTAGGGCTGTGCGTAAAATGCAGCACCAGTAGTCCCCCCCACACACCCTTCCTTCCATGTGTAGAACCAAAACCGGAAAGTCGAGTACATGCAGTTTTCTTAAAACAATTAAATCTCTTTGGCACAACAACATCCAACAAATTAAAATATCTGTCGATTTATCGCTTAAGTTATTTTTCAGATTTTTTCGTGAGTGTTATGTAGGGTGCCGCTGAAAATTTTTCGAGTGTCAAATCTAGCACGCTTACTTTATTCCAAAAGAGGCACCTATGTAGAATAATGTAAGGAGTATAAATAAGAAATAGGGCATCGATCGCAGTAAGTTACAGTTGAAATTTACAGATGTAAAACATCATTTTGTAATGTTGGACATTTAGGAACACCATAATCTTGAAGTAGTAGAGGTTTTGTATCAGCATTCATAATTTTTTTCGTGCGAAAATGTCGAGTAAGTATCATTTTTTTGGGGGGGGGGGGTTAGATTTACTTTTTAATTTGCGGACATCTGCAGATGAGATGCATCGATTGGTTGTAGAAGCATAGGTGAGGCTGCTTTCATTAAGACAAGTTGTTGTGAGCAGTTTCAAGAGCTTAAGAACGGTGTGAGTTTGATGTCAAAAGCAAAAAAAAAAAAAAAACATAGTGGAAGATTTTTCGGGAAAGATTCGTGTCAAACGCAGGAAAAGTGTATAGTGTACTTACACTAGAAGTGACTCAACAAGCAATTTCATATCGTTTAAAATCGTTGGGAATGATTCAAAATCAAAGAAATTGGGTTCCATATGAACTGAAACCAAGAAACTTTGAACGCTGATTTTGCACATTTGAGCTGCTGGTTGCCTGGCACAAATGAAATTTTTTGCAACGTAGATTCAGTGATAAGGACAATTGGATCCACTATGATATTCCAAAGACGAAGAAATCATTGAAACCACGTAACCATGCTTCAACAGCCTAAAGAAACTCAGGTTATGTATTTGTTAGGATCAACTCTCTGTCGTATGTTAGCAATTGCTCAAATGGAACGAAACTATTACTGGATCTCGCTACCCAACACAATTGATGAGATTCCACTGATTATTCAGGAAAAAAGGTTTCACTGCTACTATACACACGACAAAATTATTTTTTTGCGTAGTGGCAGCGCCAGTCAAAACCTAGAAAAACTCAATTGGGAAGTCCTACACCACCCACTGTATTTCCCAGACATTGCCCCTTCACTTATCCCTTGTTCCGATCGATGGAACATGGCCTGTTTTAGCAGCACTTCACATCATATGAAGGTACCGAAATTTGGGTTGATTCATGGATGGCCTCAAAAGATAAAACGCTCTTTTGACATGATATTCGTATGCTACCAGAAATAAGAAGAAAAGTAATGGCTAGCGATGGATAATACTTTCAATGAAACATAATTTATCGTTCTTTCGTGATACGTATTAAATTTTTGATAGAAAATGGTGGACACTTCTTTGTACTCCTAATATATTGTTACTTGCCGTAGCTTGTGGTTTGAAAAAAATCCAGAGATGGAAATTATTCACTCTTTTAATTATAAAAACATTTACTGTTACACATACAATAATGTGGATTGAGAAACAAATCGCACCTTTGAATGTGCTACAAATATTCAGACCTTAAAACCTCAAGCCCTTTTAACGTAGGCGAACAAAGATATGGCTTCCGTTGTTTTCCTATTTATTGTAATTATGCCCAAGCATGTTCGTTTTAATGTTAGAGGGGAAAACATGATGTTGTTGTAAAGGCTCTACACGCGAGGTCTATCCTCACTAACTCAGATTTTCTTCAATCCAGCCAAATTGGCACTTTTAGCTATAACAACGCCACACTGCAAATGAATGCAACTACTGTGAATAGCGTATAAATAATCAACGAAGTAGCTTATAGATAAGGACAGATATTTGTGGACGATATTGCTACATTAATTCGCGCCAGAACCATATTATCGTAGCTACTTTTACGATATAAGATTATTATTTCACTATGTCATGATCGAAGATTACATCTCATTCAGATAAGTCCAAATTGATTCTTACCCAATAGCTTGTTTTATCTGTATATCGCGTACTCATTTCCAGTATAATTTATTGCAAATCTTGTGGTAATCATTTCGAGTTCGATTGAATGGCTTCTCCACCCATGTTGCATTCGGATACTCTGGGAATCAAACTAATGAACGTGATTTCCACCTCAACCAACAAGAAAAAAAGGTACCTCACGGTTTAGGTTGGTAAGAAGTGTATGATACATACTGAAATCTATCATTTGATTTCAAAATTCAGAATGTTTCTGTTTCAGAATTATAATGTCATTTGCCTTTTACCCATATTATTAAGACACCATTAGGGTTTTTCAATATAGGTATTTTGAGCCATTTGTATAATTTTGTAATACCGGTATTCATAAGTTTAAGTGCCGTTTTTTCGGTATTTACTAGAAATTTTCAAAATTATCTCCACCAATGTTCAGGGTTCACCAACATAGCAAAAGAGTATACGTTTTTGTTTTCATGTCTCCCTAACGGGCAAAATTTATTAGACTGCGGATACAAATTTGCATCGCACAATCAAGAGAAGTGATAAAATATCTGAATCATCTAAGGAGGCCTATATCAGTTCAGAGTGATACTGTACTCGCGCAGGATTCGTAGTCTGATATTCGTATCTGTGAAAACAAAGTTATAGTTGTGAAGAAAGTGCATATTTCAATATTTCTTAAATTGGTTAGTTTGTTTTTCACATTGTATTTGCATATCATACTTTTGGGTTCAAAATATTTTGAAATTTATTATATATATACTCATAAATAATAACCAATAATAATGAATAAGAATAACTTTAAAAAACACAACAAATCAGTTGATAATACTTCGATTAGGTTCTACTATATATATAATGAAGACCGCAGACCGCACACTAAATAGTAATTTTTAAACTTTTTTTTTTTTTTTGCAATTTTAATAAACAAGATGTTTTTTTATTTTTTTTTTGTGATTCTTTATATACTGTTATAATTTACACACTATTTTTTGTGATACTTACACTCTCTAATAAAACTGTCAAATAAAACAAAACAAAAAAACCCCTGTGTTTTTTTTTCTCTTTTTAAAATTTTTAATACCGGTATCCCGGTATTAAAACCTAGAAATATCGAACACCGGTATTGAACTTTTGGCAATCCCTAGACACCAGGTATTTTCAATGAAACTACGATGAGTACTAAAAGTCAACTTACAATTCAATGAATTTAATTTTCAGTGCAATTTGAATTCCATCAGTTTTAATAAAGGTAATGATTAAAAAGAAATACGAAATAGAATTGCCATTACTTTTCATTATTTATCTGGTTGGCAACACCCCATTCGAATGCATCTATTTCTTTATTTCTTCAATCCATGGCCGTTATTAAGTTACTTTGTTAATAAAATGGCAACCCTAATAAGGTTTATGCTTATAACTTGGTAAGGAAGAATCCAATTTAATGCGAGTTGACACTAATTAGTTTTAGTGAATGTTCCTAGCATATTTCTAATTTATGCTAGAGAACAGAAGTCGCCTTTTTTGTCTAGCATGTTTCTTAATTAAAGTGCAATGGAATAAACTTTTAGAATAAGAGAAGGTATTGCTTTTGAAAGATACAGATGTTTGAGAAGAGATAGCTCTTCAAGACAAGACTTGTTTTTCCCACCTTACATTCATACCATTGAACAAATTTATATGAGATGAAAAGAGAAATTGCATTTTTCTTTTAAAATCATACTTTACAATGAAATTATGCTCTAAATAGTAATTTGTGAAGCATCAGACAACCCCTCCCCCCGAATTCAGATTTTATGTTAAAAGAGCTCTACTTGTTCTATATTAAGAACTTGCATCATTAAAAAAAGTAAAATTTAACTTAAAAATACTCTCAGAAAACTCAAAAGCTACATTTTTATACTGTACACGTGAATGCATTCTTCATTAAAAGATATAAGTAATTATATAAATAATAACAATTTTAAGTAAATGAATTAAGCGTAGGTTAAGAATATAACTCTCCAATATTATAACTAAAGAAAATTATTGCAATTTTAATAGTGGATTATATTTTCAATCGTGACTTATTTAAGTGAAAATTAAAAATAACTAAGTCTTTTTTTTCCCAAAGAAATAAGATAGTTATTAAATATAATGTCAAGTAATAGCAGAATTAATTATAAATTTTCAGTTATTTCTTGAATTAATTAAATCAGTTTTAGTATTTTTTTATAAGATTTACTTATAGAATTTTGAGTATTATGTATTTCTAAGTAAACAATAAATTTCAGGATTTATTATACTACAAAATTTCGAAAAAGTGTACTTTCTTCAACGCATTTATTCAATACCGGGAGAGTTTACAGAAATCTAGAACACATTTGAGAAACTTAGAGATATAGCTGATAAACATTAATTTGAATCACTTATTAATTACAAAGAATACAGTGAAAGAGCTAAAAAATGCTACAGATAGTTTTTTAAAATAAAACAAATGCCTTAAACTTTATCTCGCCTTCTATGTTAAGATGTTTATTTTAAGATAGTCTGATCTGTATATGAATCATATTAAGTAACAATTATACATGCTGCTACCAATACGCACACACACTATATATATATACAAGGCGGGACACAAAAAAACAAGACTAAGTGTGTGACTTGGAAAAAGAGTTGAGTTGTCAACAACTGTTTAAGATAGGTCATCTCACTCATCTCCTCTATCCATGTATGACCAGTTTCGCCTTAACTGATCACGTCAGTTGGGAATATGGACTAAATTCATGTGGCGTCATAATCACATGATAATTTTAAACCACGTGTTTTTAGCCAATCAAGTTCAAAAACACATATGACGTCATAGTCACGATAAATGCAATTATCTATTTTCGGCAAATCAGTTCATGCACTTCGTTGTTGCCAAATTACGCTTTTTACAGAAACTTTTTTTTTAAAAAATTAATATTTGTCACTTGATTTAAAAGTACATGTATAAAACAAGACTTTTTTTTCTTTAATTTTAAAATCTTTTTGCAGAAATTTCTTTTTATAACTCTTGAGCATCTTTACTCAATTATGCAATTTCAAATTTTACCTAAGTTTTACAAATAGAATAAAAAGTACGAGCTATAGTTTATTGTCCGTTTTGAATTCAATGTATAGAACACGTGTTTATATTATCATGTGACCGTCATGAATTTAGTCCATTGCGTCATTGAGTGGAGCTGCATTCTGCAGGGAAAATATCGAGTCAACATCAAGTTTTTTGGGGAACTTAAGAAATCAACCACAAAAACATTTCAAATTTTAACCAAGGATTATGGCGATGAAATTTTGTCTGATACACATGTATTTGAACGGCATAAGCGATTTCCATGGGAAGGGTAAGTGTAGAAGATGATGAACGTGCTGGGAGCCCAAGGCCAGCTATTACAGAACGAAACATAGCCAAAATTCGTGATGAGAGTGGGTTTCTACTCATATCAGGGGTCAGACTGCTAATTAACACTATTACATTGAAGTATTAAAAAGACTTCATGAAAAATTAGGGAAAAAGGCCAGAATTATTGAGTAAGGAATGGCTGGCTGTGTTTCACTAAGACAATGCATCCGCTCATACGGTCCTATCTGTCTCAAGCAGTTTCTGACCAGAAAAAAATATTACTATGATGGAGCATCCTCCTTATTCCTCTGATTTGGTCCCATGCGACTTTTTTAAATTTCCTACAGTTAAATCTTGCTTAAAGGGAACCCATTTTACCTCTTAAGCAAGAGTTTAATTCAAAAACGGAGATTTTTCTCCTGAAGGGTCTTCCAAAAACCTCGTTCCAGAACTGTTACCAGCAATGCAGCACTAAATGCAGAAGTGTGTGGATGCTGAAAGGAACTACTTTGAAGGTGATAATGTCGCGGAGAACTGATTCTGAACGTACAATGATTTCTTGGATCAGTGTCGTTTTTTTGTGTCGCACTTTGTATATATAATCAATATAGTCATATTCTAAATGGTCATAAATCTAATAAAGCAAAGCAGCAATTAGTAAAATAACAAGACATTACAGGTCAAAAATAAGACAACAACAGTAGTATTGTAGCCAACTCTTAGTCTAAAGGAGTAAGATTGTAAACTTAAACATAGTCTTAATACCTTCCAACCTTCCCTTATATTTGCAATACCTTTGGACAGCAAGGAAGAGAAAATAGTGAAAGAGTAAGATATCCTTGATATTAAATATATATATATATAATAATACAGGGTGTCAGCCTTAATGTAACCCAATAGCTAATTCCCGAACCGTTCGGTTTAGATATGCACTTCCAATTTGAAAAATGTTTTAAAACAGGTAAGGAATGTTTTTACGTGCTTTTCGAACAAAAAACCAATTTAGAAAAAATTACAAAATTAAGTTTTTATACGATCCCCAGGTTCTATCACTTATATTTAGAAAAAGATGCAGTACACAAGAACAAAGTAAACACAAAAAGTTGCATTTATTACGATACAAACTGGCCGAGTTATGGAACTTTGAAAATCGTACTTTATATGCATTTTCTAGGCTATTTTCAAGAAGCTAGTAAGGGCCGTCTCCAAAATGAAATTAGTTGGAACTCTGCTAGAAAAATTTCGCTCTTGCACGTCACTCTTATGCAAATCGTTTTTAAATTTAAAAGCATACGTTAATAATACAATAATTGAGAACTTATGAAATAAAATTTATTCTGTGTATGTGTAAAACGTAGAAAAAATAAACTATTTTGGACGAAGAAAGCATTTTAATAGGAGTTCAAAAAATAGTCTTATATGCTATGGCTTCAGTCTGATTAGCTGCGTTTTTGCTTATCATGACGAACGTTAAAAATCTGTTGTGCAGTCGCTTGCAGTTGCATACAGTCGTATTCTAATATTACGAATTGTAGTAGGGAGAACGAGATGTATACAAATAAAGAAACTGCGAAATGGTACTTACTGTTTTATGGGCAGTGTAATCGAAATAAGAGAGAGGCGGCAAGACTTTATGCCATTTAATTTCCCACTCGAAGAATCCATCTTATTGCACAATTGCCCGTGCTGTTCAGCGCTTGTATAAAACTGGGAGTTGCAATACACGTATTCCCTGTCTCGTGCCATCACCATTATTTAAGTTAATTTGGTCATTCTGATATAATAAAACCCCTGATTCATGATTGGCGCATCATTCCACATTATGCTGTAATTTGAACGGCAAATCTTGTATTATTTTGCTGCTATTTGTTAAAACAAGGTGTTTTAATCTTTTCAGTACAAGTTGTATTTCTTTAATTTAATTTTATTCTTTGCCATACCGCAATACAAATTGTCAATCTATGATGTTTACTACGATGTTTTAATTTTTCTATATTATTTTATTTTTTTTTTGCTCTTTCTGTAGATAGTGAATTACTGTGCTCTAAACTCACTTTATATACGACCCCTTTTCTGAGCAACTAGATGCTTCAAATTTATGTAGGCATAACTCGGCCAGTTTTTATCGTAATAAAATGAAACTTTTCGTGTTTACTTTGTTTTTGTGTACTGCATCTTTTTCTAAATATAAGTGATAGGACTGGAGACCGTATAAAAAATTATTTTTGTAATTTTTTTTAAATGGGTTTTTGGTTCGAAAAGCACGTAAAAACATATTACCTTTTTAAAACAATTTTAAATTGGAAGTGCATATCTGAACCGAATAGCTATTGGGTACATTAAGGCTGGACACCCTGTATATATATATATAATATTTTCAAAATAACAGTTTAATTTTACTTTAAAACTTGATATATTTATGATGATCATTAAGATAGCTAACATTTTTTTCCAAAAATGATTGTATTCCATGGCAGTTTTAAGTTCCAGAGTTTATTTGAGATAAGTTGCACATTTCATCAAAAACACAGAAAATTTAAAAAGAAGAAAATAACAAAACAGAGTATTCCTAATTTGTTGTGAACATAGAGAGAGGCTTCATAAACGTATAGCGTTTTACATGCATAAAAGAAAACCTTTTTTGCGTTAATAAATTTCTTAATAGTTTCAATTCATCGTTAATCGTGAGTATTTGACTGTCAAATACAGTTTCATAGCAAAGCACTAAGGTATATAATTAAAAAATTTTTTGATCCAATGGTTTGCACATTGACAACTAAGACTGTGCAGACATGGCAAGTGCGTTAATATGAGAGACATTTCCTGGTGCCATCTAGTGGTGGCTCTCGCTACCAAAATTAGAGACTCATGAATTAATTTTAATTCTAGCTTTCATTGAATGCTAAATATAGCCGTGATTTAATTTTGCCGAGAGCCAAATTTATACTCCAGAGATCTTTTATATGCTACATAATCATATGACTCGCGTGGCTATGATATTTGCCTCCAGAAAATCAATCGACTACAGCTCGGATCGAACCCGCAACTACGGGTTTACAAAGCGGGCAAGCTACCTTTAAGCCACCGAGCCGACAATTAATTATGTTTTTCATATAATTAACGATATAAATAAAACTTTTGAAGAAAATAATTGCTTATGGTACTTGTATAAGTAATAAATTAATCTAGTTGATAGAAAAAATTATTTGATTATTATTAATTGTTTTTGAATTAATAAGGCAGTTTTTTTATTCATAAAGAGCATAAACTGCTAAAGAAAATACACACATTACTGAAATATACCTAAACGCGTGTATCAACGAAATGAGCTTTAATAGAGCTGATTTACAACTGTTTCCCTAGCAATCTCACAGTGTCATTAATAGATTGTAGCGGTTATTTATAATATGCATAGATTAAATCCATTATTCCTCATAATAGTCTTTTATAGAACTGAAACTCAAAATTAATGAACATATAGTCATTCAATAATGACTCTGTTATAGTATTATAGAGGTATTCAAATATTCAATAAATTATATGAAAATCATCAAAGATTTAACAAAAAAATTTCAAATACCATGTGATAACAATAACCACTAATACTAGAGGTTGACTCTCGATAATTCAAACCTTCGAAAATATGAACCTCTCGATCATTCGAAGTATATGCTCAGTCCCTTGAAAAACTTTTGATATTTCAAACTAAAACAATAGTTTTTGGTACTCAATATTTCGATGTAAAATTTGTGGCTGGCCAGACTACAACACGCGATAATTCGAAGTTATCTTATAAAACTCTCGACAATTCGAACACTCACTATCATGTACAGTCCTCTAGCAAACAGGTTGGAGCTTACAAGTTTTGCGTTGTATTGTCTCTGCGTGTCTCTCTGTATCGTAACCCCTTTGATGATTATCTGTCTGCTACCCCTTCTTAGTATTTTTCGGTTTCTTTGGCGAAAAGACACTTTTATTGCTTTCCTTCTTCAAGTGGACAATAGACCAACCGCACCTGTTACCAGCCGTCCATATCTTTCATTTTACACGTGACCTTGCTACACATGTGTTCAGAAAGGATGGTCCGCTATTGTGAAGAAGAGATGCGTAGGATTGTGTATGAATGTATAGAATGTATTCTTTTAACACAGGACTTATAACTTTTGTATAATATTTATACTATATAATGTGTACTTTTTGAAAATACTTTAAAATAATTTTATACATTTGTACAATTTTTGTTTTATTATATAGTTTCAAATTTAAATGTTATAGAAAAAATTTCTCTTCGTGTATTTTGGGAGTTTTTCTACCCTCTTGATAATTTGAACTCTTGATAATTTGAAGTTTTTCATTGGTCCCTCCAACTTCAAATTATCGAGAGTCAGCTGTATAACTTTTGAGTAATTCTTTGTTAGGGGTGCCATCTGAGATCAAAATGTTAAGAACTCTGAAAATTGGATGAACATTTTAACAATAGCATAAGAGAAAGTCTATAAAATACACTTCTTACTACAGCTTAATATAACTGTTTTTTTTTTAAAAATTATTTTTGATTCATGTAAAATGATGAAAATATACTCCTCTAATTCTATTCGAAAAAGTTCAGTGTATAAGTAGAAAAACAAAAACAACAAAATGCAAACTACTGAACCAAACAGAACAAAGGAAAAAGTTTTTTACAAAAATAAAATTTTCATTGAGCGGTAACTAAAAAAGAAATGTTTTCCAAACACGCTGTGTTGCTGAATTTCAAAGTAAACATGTTTTTCAGGAATTAATAGCGTTAAAGAATAAAAGAAAAACTTTTTTCCCCGTCATTTAGAGAGATATAAATTTCTATTGTTTAGAAATTCCGGACAAAAATAAATTGGGAAAAAAGTAAATACTTTTAAACAAAATATTATTACTTGGAAACTTTTGTTAACTCTTATAAAAATATTTATTTTTCTAGCACTATTATTCTAAAATCTACAGGAAATTTGTGTTTTTTTTATATATATTATTTAAAACTGCAAGTACACTTTTTCTTTGTATTTAAAATAAATATTTTTTTAAAAAAAAATTCTAGTTAACTTTCAGAAATAAAGAAAGATATAAAATCTATTTAGATGAAAACAATTCAAAGGCTAACAATTCTCAACCGAAAAAGGAATTTTGATATTAAAAATAATAATAACTTGCAAAAAATTATAACAATACGTACATTTGTTATAAAAATAAAATTTTAACTATGCATGATTTTTTACTATGTTTCTATATGTGCGATCGATAGTTTAATATACGAGGTATTCTACCTACATACATTCTCAATATTACCATAAACAGGTATATTATTGAATTGTATATAAATTTTCTTCAAATTTAGTACATTCTTCATGTCTATATAAACATGCTGAAGTTTGTATTGTTGAATTTCATTTTTTTACAATACTTTATAAGTTTCATCTGTTACTTCTTAAAATATTTCAGAATATCTTAAGTTTGGGTACAGCTAATTCGTTACCTTTATATCAAAACTAAGAAACTATTTAGTATCTCTTTTCAACATCATTAAATTACTACCTGCTGTTTATTTTCACAGCGTTGTTTTATTTATTAGAATTTGCAATTAATCTATAAATCAATTTATAGCACATATCTTAATTCCAAAAATCTTTCAGTTGCTCTGTTGAGCTATGGTTAAAAATATTATACAACAGACAAAGTATTAGAGTCCTATTAAAGTTTTTAAAATGTGTGAGGTAATGTCAACTGTCATATTCGAAATGTTTTAATGTTTAACATTCTCTTAGGGTAATAACCACTCACATATATCATTGTTATTTTTTTAAAAAAAAACGTTTTCATTGCTTTTTGGAAAGTCTAGTCTTATTCTCATAAGATCTACATTCATTTTAAAATATTAACCAACTCAATAATATATGAAATCATAACTCATATATTCAAAATTCCGATATACCAAATTCACCATACAGTGTGAAAAAAATTTCATAACAATTCAAATCGATTACAAAATTAAAATCAGATAAAGTAATTTTAATTAATTAAAAATAAGTGAAAACATCGATGTCAAACAGTTTTATGCACAACAACACAGTAAATGCATTATACTCCCAAACCTTAAAAATTGCTTTTTTAATAAATCATTGTGTATGGGTATCATTTAAAACTTTAAAGAAATTTACTAAATACGTCGAATATTATTGAAAATAGCTTAACTTGATGCATTTATAAAATTGAGAATAGGCAATATTTATTAAGCATTTCAAATGAGATAAATTTGGAACTTACCACTTATACGTTGATCGTTATTGTATAAACATAAACCACTACCACACATACAACTATACTACAAAAAGGTATATTCCAAACTTTCAAGTAATTAAAGAAAATTTTACTTACTTGAGGCACAACACTGTTATGACGACTCATTTTATCGAATGTTTTCTGATAAGCTGTCTTAAGGTGTTGTCTAAAATCAGCTGTTTCCGAATGTTCGTTGCTTTTTAAGTTCAGTGGTAAACTTTTTCTTGTCCTATTATGAGCAATTGTAGAAAAAGTGTTCGAAAATTTTCTAGGACCGCAAGCGAAACTTCCAAATCTTTTTCTCGGTTCATAACGTGAAGGATCACTCTTCTTCAAGCCGATTGGAACATGAAAAGTCTCTACGATATCTTCATCCCCCTCTTCATTAGTACAGCTTATGACAAATGGAATATCTGATTCTGCACCAGCAGCTATATTCGAAGGCTCTCCCTCGCTTTTTCTTAAAGGCATCAAAGAATGAGAACATTCATATCGAATTTCATAGTTCGACATTTTTTTTTCTTTTGGCTAAAAATGTCAATCCCTGTTTATAACTGTAATTCAATAATATTTTACTTGTTCTTTATTTAATAATAGCAGTACGGAAAAAAGCACGTGAAATTGTTCATATATTTCCTGGAGAAATATTTTAGCAATGGAATTTCATTATTGTTTTACTAGCCATCGGAAATATTCAAAAGTATTTTCACGGAATGCATAATTTAATAAAGTTGTTTTCAAAATCGGAGCATGATATTTTTTACTAGATTACTGGAAGCCGAATGAATTTTTAAAAAATTCTGTGAAAAGAGCTAATAAATTTCGCAAGCTGAAAATAAGTTTTGCTGTAAAGCATGATAACAACTTTTTAGCTTGTCATTGGTAATATTTATCACTTATGACTTTAGAGCAACAAAATTGAACCTTAAATAAATTCCTTTTCCATCCACTGTAATATATTTACTTCTTAGAGAGAGAAATTTTTGGTATGTTTTAACAAAGAACACACACACAAATCCGGTTTTTAAATTTAAATACAATTCAACGATAAATAAATCTGACATTTAAGCTTATTGCTGTTTGCTTAAAATAAAATTTTGTGGCAAGATTTTATTAATGTAAATAATATTTTAATCTGAAAATAAAAGTATTCAATAAAGTAAATCTTAAAATGAACAGTCTTTAATTTATAAAAAAATGTAACAATTAAAATACAATACAAATTGATTAAAATTTATTCCCAGGCCTTAAGGAAATGTTTGATATACTTCGGTGGTAATATCTATATGATTTCCAATTCATCTATTAGATGCTAAAGAATTTTTATTATAAGAATTTTAAGAATTTCTCAAGCATTTTTTTTTACTTTTAATATACGTTGTCAGACTTTGAAATTTTTTTTTTATATAAATATAATTTCATAAATAATATGAAATTTAACACATTCGAAACTGCATTGAGTATATAATTCTAGCTCGGATTTTTATTAGTAAAGAAAATATATATTATTTGAATTACGGAAGAAATTATTATTCTCTGTGATCCTTCTTCATTTATTAAAGAAAATTCACCAACATTTCTTAAAGAAAAACAAAAATAAAGTTTTGGGCTTTTATTTTAAATTAACTCCCATTTTTATTAAGAAAAAATATTAATGCATGTTTTTAAATTTATTATATGTAAACAATAAGAAATAAATATGTAATAAATGAGTTACATATCGTCATTTCAATAACAGTTTTTTTAAATCAGTGGAATTTGACCATGAACTCATTGGAAAAAAAATAATCCGCTGTAAAATTTTTTTATTTAAACTATTCTTTACCAGAATTAAACTACTTATTGATAAACTGATTATAGTTTTGATAAGTGATAATAAAAGTTACTCATACTTTATTCAATGCATTTAGAAACTTTTTCAGGTATTTATCTCCTTTTAATTGTTATATGAATACGAAATATATTCTTCCCTTTTTTTCGAAACTCAAAAATATATTCTTGAATAAGAATAATGCCTTTTTCAAGCTGTTTAGAGGAATATCAGTTGTGACCCGTCCGAATTGTAATTTACAGAAACATAAGAGATATTAAGGTTTAAGTTAATCTAAGAAATGTAAAAATAGTCGACCAATGATTTCTGAAAGAAGATAATGATTAAAATTTGTTCTTAGACTCAATTCTCTTAACACATTACTTTAAGAAAGTCGTTGATTAAAACTCAATAACGTTTTCAATTCATCCTTTTTAAGTAGTTATATGTACCTAAGAATATATTTTCTCGAATGTGCTAAGAGAAAAACAAGGGAAAATGAGATATTCATTCCAATTGGAACTTTTTTAAATTAAACTTAGAATCACGACTGAATTTTACAAAATCGTTTCATTGCAAACTTTTAATAGAATTTTTTAAGTTATAAAGCCACTTACGTCAAAATATTATGTAACAAAAATTAAATCATTTTATTTGTACTGGAATGATATTAAACGGACTTAGCTCTGGTTTTCAAAAAGATTTAAAACCTTTTAAGGGGGAAGCTGCATAACACATAAGCATAGAAAAAATTATCATCAAACTCATCATTAGTTCCGACTACATCTTCGTGACAAGTTTCCAAATCATCGCGAGTACTTTCAGCTTACTTATACGACTTCAACCAACCACTTGTTGAAACAGGACTTGAATTTAGGCAACAAATGAGTTCTTACATCTTCAATACTTTTGATTTGGAAGATAGAATTTTGCGAAATAACGAGGGAGAGAGGAAAGCAAAACACAAACTACCGCTCATTCACTGATAACAAAAATGAGCTAAACACACGCGATACCACTTGCGAAGGAGTGTTCTACCAGCACGTCTTCGCGTGACCACAATGAAGGCACTTTCTGCCTGAGCTTTAGCTCACCATGTCAGGCGTCGTCACCAAAAGCTTCGATGTTTTTTCTCTCCTCCTCTCTCCCTCTTTTCTCTCTCCTCTCCCCCGATCTATAAAACAGTCTCATCCGCATCTACTTCCTCCCCTCTACTTCCAACTTATCTCATCGCGAGAATGTTATTAACTCAGTGGGAGACAGAACCTCCCCCCAGAGGCAGGGTTGTTATGCAGAAAGATTTCGCATCCGGTGACAAAATTGCCCAGGAAAATCCAATATGAAGTTTTTGGCTTTCTTTTACATTTTTGTTGATGTTACTTTTCCTATCTCTTGTGCGGAGCTCTATTAAGAGATTAAAAATCTTTATTTAATATGAATAGATTTTGGCGCTTGTTAAAAGTGAGGATTCTAAAAGCGGTGGTACAGGAAGAGGACGAAAGCGCCTTAATCTTGATATCAGAAACGAAGATCGTTTGGGGTTGACATTCCGACAGTGATGCTTTTTAATGGAGCTTGATAAAGTAAATAATTTGAAGGAGACTAATTGTAGATTGAAGGATAGATACGGATATATTCGCCGTTAATAAGATAGTAATTGCTTTATTACTTTGTGTTTATACATTTATTTATTTTTAAATTAAATCAATTGTAGATAATTACTTAAGTGAATGATAATAGTGGAATGATTAAGTGAATTCATGGGAAATAATGAGTTTATAAAAAACGTTTGGAATATCTGATTTTGGATGAGAAAAAAAATAAACATTCATCTCAATTTTAGAAATAATTAAATCTTGTATTCCGTTTTTTTAAATTTATGGGATAAATAATAATAGTCTTTAAAAATAAGAAGGTCAGATTTCAGTTGCATATTCGTATTTAAAGTAAAATATAATAATTTTAGCATTGAAAATAAAATTAAAATAAAATAAAAATTGATGATAAAATAAAAAATTCATAAAATTAAAACTTTATTTGATTTTTTATGGAATTTTTATTATTTAATGGGCTACGAAAAAGGTACAATACTATTTTTTCTTATTTATTTAATTATTTTGTAATATTAGAAACTGGTCTTGCTTATAAGTTTATTTCCTGTAAGGATGTGTAAGTTATAATGAAAATTTCCTGAAAGAAAAAGACAGTACGAGAAAAGGTCCTTAAATCCAACACTTCTAATAAATGGATGAGTGGAACAAAACAATAAAGGAGCTTGAGTCTTCTGATACAGCGAAGTTAATAATTAATTCTGTTAATTATTGCAGTTCTAAGATTTTTTTTCTTGTAAAAAAATTTAAACAAAACTATGTCGAAAATAAAACATTCCTTTTTTCATTTAACTTTATGTTTTCATATAAATTCACAGTTAAAGAATTGAAAGTCAGTTTCGAATCGAAGTAAGATGAATCATAAAACAAAAAAAAAAAGTTAGCAAGAAGAAATTAGAGAAATTCGAATGTTTCAAACAGCTAAATTTTACCCCCAATCTAAATAATTGAGTTCTTTAAATCGAAGTAAAGTTGCAATAATTATTGTGATTAGATTTTTAAGTAGGTAACTCAAAATAACCATCAGATCTCCTTCATATCGAGAGTACAGCTATATACTAACAAACTACTATTTTTTAAAGTAAATTTTCAACCTAACTCAGGCCCTTTTCTTAACAAAGAAACCTGAAATGTACATAGGCGGTACTCTTATCTTTTGAAACTTTTTCACGGATTTATCCCAACTTTCGAGCAATGGTATACTGAAATGACAAATAATAAAGAGAGCAATATGCATGAGAGGGAATTGTTTAAAGAAGTAAATAATTATGCAAACAGGGTGGGCTTTATTTAAAACAGGTGCTTCAAGAAGATGACAGACACAATTTGGGTTAAGGATCCATTTCTGATCTAAATGATTTAAGCGAATTAGGAGTCAAACGCGTGTTGTCTTTTACCAGTTATTTAAAACCGAGACTTTGAAACGAACATCAAAGACTTCAGTAAATCACATTTGCTTTAGTTGAAATAAAGTTGATTCAATGTTCATTTTAGTTGTAAATATGGGGGCTGTCAAACGAAGCAAAGAGCTGGTTTCAAACGAAAAGTTATTTAATTTATACAAGAAGATAGCAATTGGGCTACAGCAAGGATGTTAGATGGTGAAAGCTTCATACATAAATAGAAGAAAACTGAAATCGCTGTAATTAATGTAACAAAAAAAAAATAGCCTTGCGCAAAGAAATAACAAAATAAGACATTTTAGAAGAAAATACTGTGAAGTGGTCTTAGAAAACCACCAAAACTCTAACAAGAAGGAGCATACGTGTTTATTTTTCTTAAAGTGGGCCAAAAATAATGCTACTGAAATTGAAAACTTTAAAATTCTTGTATATATAAGGGAATATATGGTATAAAATATAAAACTATTATAAAAGAACAAATCTCACAAATATAAGCCTGAAACTTATAAAAAATGTCAAACGTATATGTAAATATGAAATTAAATAGCATCTTAAGAACAAAAAAAATTAATTAGAACTAATTATTGAAAATGATTCATTCATATTTAAAAAAAACATTTTTGGAAGAGATAAGTTAAAAAACTGAACCGAATGGAGAAATTAGTTGTTTTAACTCACAGTAAAGTTGAATTTATGTTCGTGGATGAGGAAAGAATCCCTAAATAGAGATATCATTAAAAATATTATTATTGTTATATCATTATTTAAAATAAACAATTTAATTTCATGATATATTACAGTATTTTCTTTCATTGTGGATCCTTTTGAGAGTAATTGTGCAACCTAGTTTTGTCTTTCAGTTTTATTTTTTGGATCTGAAAAATGGCCTTCTTTAAAAATAAACAAATCTGCATTATCTTATAAAAAAAATTTGATTTTAAAAATTATGTCAGAGAAAAACACGAAAATATAGCTGTAGTAACATGAAATAAGTAGTTATGGTAAAAACAGAGATTTAGTATTAGTATTTTGTATAAAACATACTCACACACCCATAAGAGTTAGTTTTTTCATAAAATCAAGAAAAGAAAAACTCTTATATACTGATTTATGACTCAATTAGAAACGCAGTTAATATCAATTTTCAAAACAAATCATCTTGTATAAAAGAGGATTAAAATATATACTCTCCCTTTAGATTAGATCTTACAGAAATATTATAAAAAGGGGAAAAAAGGATTACAAAAAATAAAAACGCATAACGTCTACAAGAAAATGGATGATATCTCAACCAGGTATTTCAATAAATTTCTACAATAATGTTTGATTTAATACATTGAAACATTAAATTTCATGATTAATTTAACAGGAAATAATATGGAGTGAAACAGATTCTGAAAAGAGCTGAAGTTAAATAAGTTGATTATTTATTCCATTCCTATATGAACACCAGCTCTTTTTTCAATGATACCTATAACTGAATATGCAGATAAATTTTTATATTCTACTAATTTAATAAGTAAACTATTGCTGGAACAGAAAAGTAATAGATCATTAAATAAATAAATACACTTAAATTAAAAAGTTTATATAGTCTCATCACACAAAATTAGATAATGAAATACATTATCCACATTAGCTCAACCAATAAAAAGGCTTTGAAACATAAAATATTTAATAAATAAATTTGCTCTCATTGCGGTGCATATTTAATTATATATTTTCAAACAGATGATATATAATTACATTAATCTAAATATTGGGAAAAGAAATCCTTTTATGAAATAAAATGAAAATTGTTAGAAGTGTTAAATTGCATTATATATGAGTGTTAGATATGGATTTCATCGCAATAATTTATTTTTCTTTTAAATATAACCATTTCGCAAAAAGCTTGGTATTTCAGATATAAAAGAATAATCATTATTAAAGCGATCTTTTAATTAGCCTTTGTGGGAATAAAGAATATTCCAGTTACGGAAAAAGTCTAGTAGATAATACTTTTTGGAATGTAAACATTACAAATGAAATATAAGCCCATAGTGCCATAACTAACATATAATGAATGACTGTATTTTTTACATTATGCAATTCTAGTTTCCAAAAGAAGCTCAGTTTCTCTACATCATTTATGTATAACATTGAACAATTTTTCAATAGCAGAAAATGTTTTTGCTCATTCAGGTAAAATAACCGTATTTAAATAATATAATGCTCATTGCATATTCAAAAATAAACATGTCTCTACATGATGCTAAGTTTATTATCGTTGATGAGGTATTTGTTCAGCTTATTTTTGTGCTTTATAAATGTAATATTTATTTACCTGTTGTATTCATTAGAATATTTATTATTCGTAAATATTCTAATAAATTTAATAGATTTGTTTTATTTCCTTTTTATATTGAAAGGTTTGTGATGTTTAAGGGCAGATCTAAAATTTACTTGTATTAAATCATGGGTTAATCTAAAATTTCAATGTTTTTCGAAGAATTTTTAGAAAAACTAATATTTAATCATGCGTTTTATGTTATAATAAGTAAAAAACATACTCTCTGCACTGATAATATTACTTCAAATTTTAAGTAGATTTGGAATATCACTCAAAAAAAAGGACTACTTTATTTTCTTTTATAAACATAAATTTATGGTTTTTTAAATGATAAATTCATTTAAAATTATCTAAAAAATAATATATTTAAACTTAAATTGCTTTAGATCAAATTTTAAACTCGAATAAGATCTAAAAGTACATGTGTTGAAGAACGGAGATTTAAGATGTAATTAAGGTTCTCACTTAAAAAAAAAACATGAAATTCCTTTAAAAATAACAAAAATTGTATAATTAATGAATTATTATCTTTATTTTTCAAACTATCTGAGCCCTGAACATATTTTCAGAATATTATTTTCAACGAGAAATATACATATTTTTCAAATTGTTTGTATTAAAAAAAACCGAATTATTTAACATTTACAATGTATCAAAAGACAAATTGTGCAAATTATAAAATAAAAAAGTTTATTTTTTTAGTGAAAAATTAACAAACATTTTACAGTATTTTTGTGATGATGTAATAAATTTATTTGTACAAGGTATAGTTGGTAAAAAAAAGGGTTGTAAAAAGTTTAATTTAACTGAGGAGGCGCGCCAAAAACGAATTTTGCGAAAAAAAGAACAAATGAAGAAAGAGTACGAAATACTGAAATTTCTTTAAAAAGAGATTAGTTGAAAATTTACATCCTGTACAGTTAGAAAACTTCGAACCAGACGACGAATTGAAAAATTAAATACTTTAAACAGTTACAAGAACATTTTTAGAGCTACGTATTCCCCCCCCCCTCCTAGTCTTCATAGAAATAATTTTTTCTTCTTTCCTGACATCATTTGAAATTTAGTAATGAGTTTCCATTCGTAACTATACTCATATCCAAAGTTAAGGTCTCCAGCATGTTTTTCGTCATAATTTTAAAATGCCTCCAGTAAAACTGATAGAACTTGTATTTCATAAACAGGACATATACAATACATTTTATTTTTGAAGAACTGGCAGTACAATATCAACCTTCCCTTTAGAAAAAGATGTAGTTTAGCTTTAGTTTTTGCAGAAATACTGGATTGAAACCGATCAAGCATATTGGAATTTTGCCTCCAGTTTTGTGTGAATAATGCATTAATAATAATAGTAGCTTTTAATTGTGGGATTTTGTTAAGTCTAATGTTATAAAATTGGAAAACTTCAAGTTTGTTTTCTTTTTTAATAATTAGAGGAGAATTATTTTTACTTATTTACTTATAAATTGCTTACATTTTAATTTTTCAAACTAACTTCAAATATTAAAATGGATTAAAAAAGTATTAAAATTACCTTTAAAAAGTAAAATCTTGAAATATCAAATTATTGGCTGATTAATCCAAATCAAAATGATTATTTAATTTTCAGAATGAAACAATGAGACATTATAGAAACATAAGTAAGTAACAAGCCTCAGTTGACTAAATAGCTTGACGTATGAGTAAGTTAGTTGATTGTCTATAATTTTCAAATTGTGTATGGTTTTGTTATTCGTTTTGTATCCTGGTTTCTTAAACTGTAACTTTTTCTGCAGATAGAATTTAACTTTACAAATAAATGAATGAATATAAATAAAGAAAGAAACTTAAAACATTCAAATGGTTTTAAATTCTCTAAAATAATTATCAAAAAGGAGTGTGTTTTGTATTTTTCGATGTATTTGAAGCATTCCACAACGATAAAAAGCTAGACATATAAAAACAAAAGTTAAAAAGTTATATTAACGCCTCATTATAAAGTAAGACGAGGGCAATTAGCAAAGAACCTAGTAATTCTGAACCACGTGGAAGTGACGAGAATGACACCTGAACTGGTACCCCTCTCTATTAATTTCCACATTGCGCCAACAGCAGGACTTTAGAGCCACGATAGATTTAACGAGCATGAGCCGTCTCTACTCGGTAAGTCTTCAGTAGCACCAGGATTTGAACTTCCAACACGCCGTCCACGAATAAATGACCATAACCATGATACCACACAAAAGTTTGATAAAGGGACATATAGTAAAAATTTGAGACATGATAACGTATAAATCAATTAATAGTCAATGTGGTCAAATTATGACGAGCGCGATCGAAGCTCTGCCCTGCCTAGAGGTGTGAAAGGAAGTGAAAGATGACTAGTCATAATAATTATCCAATCTTTTTATGAAAAACACAAATTATCAACAGACAGAATTCTAATAATTCAAACTAGAAGAGATGTTCATAATAAGAGCAATAGGAGATTAAACCACGAGAGACACAAATTATGAGAAGACTTCTAAAAAATTGATCTTCCTTTTTGGGATCAATCTACTACTCTCTAAATATCTTAGTTATAATTTTAACTATGTTGACCAATCATCACTTTAATACCTTCAATTATCTATCTGAAACGCGCTATCAAATATACTAATACCTAATCAGTAGCAATTAGTCAGATTCTCTGTATTTCAATCTCCATATAACTGAATCTATCCCCCTTACTAGCTAGAAAACCTAGACTATATATATCTGACCTAATCTGTATGTCATGGTTTCTTCTTCAAAGGGTTTGTTGTGATTAATTCAAACTGATAGCCCAAAGATTTCCCAGGAGGATTAGAAGAAGGGCGCGTATAGGCGAAATTCCGAGTATACGCTTTCTTCGTATTCATACTAAAAGTATATAATTATAAGTGCATTGTGTCATTCCCCTACAAATAATATTATTAAATAAGTGGAAATGCTACTCTATAACGCAAACGGTTTCTTACTTTCTAGAGTAAGAAATCTAAAATAGTGAAATAGAGGAAATAGAATGAGACTCTTAACTGAAATAATTAAAATAAACTATATAGTTTAAAGAAACTAAAAAACACCCTTTTATAGTTAATCGAACTAATTTACAATCTTTAGTCCCCATAAATATAGAGTTAGTCATAAATAGAATGGAATCTAAATTGTATGTGCGAAATGGGATAAATAAATCGACTAATCCTGATGATCCTGTGGTCAGGACAATGAAATAAGTGTAAATTATTACGTTATCATCAGTTCTATTGATGATGAGCAAATTTCAGATTAATCTAGTCTTTAGTAGTAAAGTTGGTTGAGATTCCGTTACTAGATAAACTTTAAAAAGATCTTTATTATAAAGTAAGCAATTTTCAAAAGAATATTTTAGACACATTTCATTTTAATCACAGTTTTTGACTTACTAGTTAAATTAATTCATGTTTAATTTAATCTTTTGGAAGAGTTTGTTTTACTCTCAATTTGAGTTTTAACAATGCTATAAAATTTGTTAATTTCATATTGATTTCTTGTATCTTTCAAAATGCATTATATTTTTTACGATAAAACAAACAACTTGATAAACTTCATATAAAATTTGCTCAGTTAACTCTACGGTGACATAATTCAAAATAAAATTGTTATAACATCCTTTAACACAAAAACTTTAAATAAGAAAAATTCCTTAAATTGAACACACTATAAACGTTTACATAATACATTAAGATTTTTTTTTAATTTGCAAGTGTTTAATGTAAAAATTGTCAGAATCTACGTAATTTTGTTTCATATAGGATTTAAATCTATTGGTTTATTTTTAAAATAAAGTTGTAAGTTTTTAATGCATAAATAACTAAAAGATTGCATTTCAAATAAGATAAAATATCCAAGTCAGATTTTCTCCTGAGTAGAAAAATATTTCAAAATGTATAAGAACACCTTTCTATCATCAAAGGGAAAAAATCAATTTTTGAGAGTATGTAACAAAGAAAAAGCGTAAGCTGAGCCTAAAGTAAAATTTTATTAAACGATTTAAAGACCAATACTTGTATTTTAAGCGACACACCAGACACTTTGAATGTACAAGAAAAGTATCATAAGAAAAAGTTATTGGCTTTCATTCTGAATCATAATTTTTAGATGTTATAATGCAAACAATTTTATATCTAACAAACTAATAATAACATAACTTTTAGAATTTTCTCGAAATATATAGATATATGTCATTACCTCAGCTATCTGTTATTTGGATTAGAATAATTGACGCTTTTGAGATATCGCGATGTTGAATATAAGGTTTTCAAATTTAACTTACAAATTTTTGAGATCTTAGTTATTTTGGATATTTCCATATTAATAATTACATTTTCATTGATATTTTGGGGTTCAAATATGTAAATTAACTATTTTATAATTTATATTTTACACGCATCTGGTATTTTATTCAAAATGCAGTGAATATTTTAGTTTGAAATTTCAACTTTTAAAATTTTAAAAGTTTTATGAATCTGAATATTTTAAGTTTAGCCTATAAATTTGCATTTGGGGGAAGGTTGGTACCATCGAGCTAAGCAACCACACTTTTATCAGTCCTAAGTCTTTGGACTTGGCTGACTTAAAAAATATTAATCTTATTTTAAAACTTCATTATTTTGTCTACATGTTTGCCGTCAGGTTTCAATTGGATATATATATATATATATATATGTATATATAACAATATATATATATATATATATATGTAAATGTAGAATAATGAATAATTAAATTAGACCTAAAAAATTAAATTTCCTGTCCAACACTTAACTTTTAATTAAGTCTTAAATTAAGCACCCAATTATTCTCACGGAACAAATCTCAAATCAATATTTTTATAGCCTTGTATGTCATGCTTAACTTTCAAATATAACTTTCCCCTAAGAAGGGTACTTAAGACATCTGGACAAAAGTGGTAGGCCACTTAAACTTCACTTGCGTGTCCGCTTTCTCTTAGCAACAGATGCAGCGATTGCTTGTTGAATAAAACCTACGTCAAAAGTAGATAAAATAAATTCTTAAGTGAGAAAAAGCGATAAATATTTTAAAGATATTATACCTTTTGAATATAACTCAAAACAACTATTTAAATGATAGTTATTAAATAGTTACCTTTATTTTTAATTGGACTATTAGTTTTATAAGCTAAGATTTTCCCCCATTCGTCTCTAACAGTGGCACACATAGGAATTTTTCAAGGGGAGTAGGATCGCGTGTCGAAAGTCCACGATTCTCATATAATGCCCTATTACGTCACCAAGCTTATTTTTTTGATTTTATCGCTTGACGAGAACAAAATACTGTAAAAAATAAATTATTCAATAAATAATTAACATTAATTATAAAATAGATTACAAACAAAACTAAACTCAGTGGCACAACAGCCCATGGGGGCCAAGGTCTACTGGGCCTCTCTCAGTTTTCGTAACCTTGGGCTCTTAGGTGCATGAACAGATGCTTCAGTCAGGTGGTCAATCTGACGAGAAACCCCCAGTGTTTAATTCCAAAGCAAGCTTGGTACTCATTTGTCACCCCACTGAAGTGGCGAAAGGCCAATACTTCCTTGCTCAGCCATCAATAAATTAAATTATTAACAACAAATACTTAATTAAATTTTACGTAATTTATACATAAGATTATAATCAATCGAAAAAAATCAAGGGTGATAAGAGGGAGCCACTGGTCTCTAAAGATAATTCCACAAATTAAATCTTAGTAAATTCTACGAACATATTTAATGTTTCGTGTAAAACAAAATAGTCTTTAACTAAAATTTGACCTCTTCTACAATTCTTTTTAAAATAAATATATTAACTACAAATTCACTATAACAGAATTACTATTTAAGGTAGTATGAGCTGTTATTTAGAGTCTAAAACTAATCAATCATTTTATTTAATTATTTGGAATTACTTTTCTGTGCAGACCTATAATATATAAGATCAAATGCTTTTTGTCTATATTTATCTCAATTCATAAAATGAATCAAACTAAATGAATAAAAGCACATCCTGAAAAGTATTCTTTAGCATAAAAATAAAACATAAGTCCGCAAAAAAATTTTAAAAAGAAAAAAGAACGCGTTTGGGGGAGGGGTTGACTCAAGAAGTAATCTTATTCTAATTTTACATTCCCTCAATAAAATTTCCATGATATTTCATTTCTTAGAAATCTGCCCCAGGAAGAGCATTATTCGAAGAGAAGTGAGATCATGATTTGATTTCGCTTTTTCAACCCACCAGTTGAGACTGAATGCAGGAGATGGTTACTTAGCAACCATGGTTTTGAAACATTGGATGGTCAAAATGCGATCAAAAGACATATGATCGGATTTAAATATGCACTTTTCTAAACATTTCGGTAGATATTGGAAAATAATAAGATCGATCTTTCTTTCATATCAAAGAGTAAACTAAAATATTTTGTTGGAATGTTTCCCATTATTTGAGCAATGATATAGTCAACTTTAAAACAGAAAAGAGAAATGGAGGTAGGAAGCACATTTTTTTGATAATGAATTGCAAGGGAATAAATAGAAAATTTTACCCATATTAAATAAAAATGGAAAAATTATACGTGTTATAAATAAATATGTAGAATTTTAAATCTCTTTGATTTTTTTTCGTTTGTTAAGTGTAGAATTTTAAGTAGGAACATTAATTTTTGTAATTATAACAATTTTTTATTGATTATTTTTATTTAAACGTCATAATGTTATGCCTTATAAATTTGTTTAAATTTAATACAATTATGATACAAGTTTTTTTAAGCCCGAAAAGCCGAAAATAACTTAATTAATTTTAACAGTCTTTCACATACAGTCGGACCCATATTTAAAGATTTTTTTTTATTCCTCGATTAAAATGAAGGCAAAACCCCTATTTAACGAATAATAAGCCTCAAATATACAAATTATTTCAACAGCTAAAAATTTTTTTATTTTCAAGTAACATTTTTTTGTCCGGGACAGAAGAAAGATTTTTCTTGCTAATAGCCAGTTTCAACGACAAAAGGGTGAAGAGCTGTATTAAACAATACAGGTGGAGATGAATCATGAGAAACCTATCGTGTGAGTTTTGAATAGGACAGGAAACTCCTTTCTCATCTCATCCTACTCCACAACGATATCTTAAGATTTTAACGATTGTGTTACATTTGTGGAAGGACTATCTATCTGGGCAACTGAAATTCAGGAAATTGTTGATTTGTCGGAGCCTTTGAATAGCGATTCTGAAGCAAAAATTGATAATGGAACTCTTATCAAAAGTGTTACATTTTTTAATTCTTTACATTGTTGGGAAACTGTGAAATCATATCTTATGCAGCAAGATACAAATGACGTAGTATAAGTTCGAAAAAAGAACTCTTTCGAGTCAGGAATCAAAAAGATTTTGAAACATCTTTTAAAACTTCCAATTAACTGATGCGTAATAATTCTTTTTTACTATTTTTGGCTGTTGAATAAAAAGTGTGTAATTTCTAACTATGGATATTTTTCTGCTGTTGCTTATTAGAGAAATTCGAAAAGGCAAGTGCAAAAAAATTGTATCTTGTTTGGACCCCTATGTAACGAATAACCCTGATTTAACGAGCAAAATTTCGGTCCTGATGAATTCATTAAATAGGGATCCGGCTGCAGTTGTTTGTATCAACATACTATATATTCCGGCGTATAACGCGTACCTATACTTTAAAACTTCCTTTTTTAAGTTTTTACTTATATTCGTCGTTCCTTTTATTTCCTTCCGTCATTCTTACTCCTTTTTTACATAGAAACCTGCGATATACGTGTGCAAACGCTCTTACGTCTTAAAGTCATTTATTCGAGGTATTATCCCAGGATTTTGAAAAAATAATATATTTTCACAGCTACAACACTTTAGGTTCACAAAAGATATGTCATTTCTTTTAAATAAACAATATTTCGATACATATAGAAATCTAATTTTTCTTATGCACATCTCTTTTTTTTTTATTTATAAAGCTGTTAATTTTTATATCCGGCAAATAACAAACACCCGTAAATTTCAATCTTATTTTTTGTGTAAAAAAATGCTTATTATATGACCAGATAGTTTGAAGCTAAAACCCCCGAACATAACTTGATTACTTTTAGCAAGTTTTCATATACTTGTTGTTTGTATTCAAATATTTATATTGAAATTTCATTAAATGTAAACACTCCTTAATGGCATTATGACACATTATAAATAGTTTTAATTTGAACCTTACACTTTATAATTACAGTTAGGGTTTCTTTTTAAAATAAATAAATATTTGAAAACCAAAAGTTGCTGCAACTGTAAAAGATTTTAAAAGAGTTTTTGAAATATTGCGCAAATAAAATTTAATGGCATGTATAGCAATTAAAAATAATTTTAATGGTTCTAAAAATAATAGGAAGATTTAACAAAAACAGACGTGTTTCAGAAACATCATATGTAACGAACAGGGGGGAAAATGGAAGATTAAAGCAAGATATAAGAAAGCTTACTAAAAATATTTTCATTTGATTTCATATATTTGCCTACAAAAAAAATTAAGAATTAAAGAAAAAATTAAAACATTAAACAGTATAATTTTGAATATCAGTACTGCCTTTTTTATGCCTTAGATAAATGTGAACCCCATTTTGGTACTGAGTTTTCCTAAAATAATAAAAAAAAACAATTTTCTGAAACAGATATCTTTAAAAATCAATATTTTAACTAACATTATTTATAAATAATTTCTTTAGAAATCCTCTTTAAAAGAAATAGTGTGTTTAAGGCCTTTATTTAGTAGTTATAAATTAGAAGCAATACAAAATGAAATCTCTAATGAATATCATATCTTACAAAAACAGTTGGGAAATTCAAAAATAAATATTTTGTTTTAAATTACATTTGATAATATTTTCTTATAAAGTTTTATTCCTACAGCCATTTTGAATTCATGGATATAACATTAATCCTACCAAATAACTAATAAGTTTACAATTTCTTTCTATTCTAAGCAAAGAGAAGGAAATACATTCAGACAAAAACTTTTCCAACTTCATTTTTAAATTTAAAGGAAAGATATATTCTACATTTAAGAAGAAAAGTTATTAATTTCATAAGATTAACAATAAACTTTATAATTTATAAATTATGCTTTAAAAAAAAATAAAAACAAAAAAACACCCTTTTATAGTTACTCGAACGAAGTTGTAACTTAATCTTTTAGTCGCCAAATCTGGAATTAATCTCCAAATATGAAAATGGGATCTGAAATTAGTCGCCAGATCTATGATGGGATCTGATAATGGGAAATCGTTAATCCTGATGATCCTGATCAGGACAATGGAACAAAATCATTAAATTATTGTGTTGTCATCGGTCCTGGACGAGTGAATAAAATTTCGCATTAATCTGACCTTTTAAAAGGTGTAAAAATATTGATTCCAAAGATTCCGTTACATACAAGGGAAGCTTATAAATGGGTGTTAAAAATATCTTCTTGATGTAATAATTTAAGAATATACATGTTTCCATTATCACGGACGGCAATAAAATTGACATGTTTAATAATTACGTTGATATCCGTATTTTTAATGTTACTAATTTTATATAAATTCCTAACGAATACCCTTCCGTTTCACTGGGTATTTTATGATGTTATATGACTACATGTTGTTTTAAAATTATTAATGTCTAGTCATAAAATTAAGCTTTTTATTGCGCAAAAAACACTCATACAGCCCTTACCTCTTGATTTAAAAAGGATGAAAATATCTAAAGCGATAGTATATTTATCTTTAACACCCTCATATAACTCTCAATTCTCTGAATGGATTTCCGCAAAAACTTTAAAAATGGATATTAGCTTATAAATATGTATTAAAACTTTATAAGTATGTTTCTTTATCAAATTTTAGCTCTATAGAACTAAATTTTCAAGTAGGAAACCCACGCGTAACTCCACACAACACCCGTTGAAAATGGATTTCCACAAAACCAGTTCTTAGTGAACTCCTATTCAACAAAAGAAACATGTCTACAAAATTTCAAATCTGTAGGTCTAATATTTCTGGAGGTTTCGTGATGAGTGCGTCGTTTTTAGACAGAGATAATATAAAATTTTATATTCATAAATTAACATTACATTATTTTGCACCATTAGCATTACTTTTTCTTTAATAATAAAATAAATGTGTATATTTTTATAAATGTATCTTTATATTTCCTTTTAAAAGAATTAAAGTTGACACCTTTGAAAATGTTATTTACTTTTTTCGGAAAAAAAATAAAACAGGCGTTCTAAATAATGTTTATGCTCCTTTAAAAAATATATCAGATGAATTCTCTCTCTCTCTTGGAAAGTTTGAGATTTTTTTTTTACAAGAAATAAATCAAATATATATCATGTATAAAACTATGCACAATAGATTTTCTCCGTTGATCTATTTATTCATGGAAATGGCATAAAATAATTGTTATATCTTTCAATGCTTCTTTTCTTTAATATTGTATTTTCCCAAATTTCATTTACATTTTTCTTTTCAGAATTACAATAAATGCATCTGTTTCTGTGATTTTATTTATTCTCGCCTTCAAAATATGATTAAGTATACTATTTGGTTATTCGGAAAAGAGTTCAGCTGCACGTCAAACGTAATGTTCAAAAATATGCCTGAAGCATAAAAATTAAATCGATGCTATCTAAGATATTTTCATATTTCAAAATGTATTCTAATAGTATGATTTTTACGATTTTTACAAAGTTGCTTGTTCTTAGACTTATATATATATATATATATTCTTTTTTTTCTTTCAATAAAAAACAAGCAGAAAAGTTCTATTCTTCTGGGAAATATATTTGAGTTTCAAAATCCTAGATTTACAAATTGTAGGAGTCTTCTGAGACCAGTATTGAACTCAATATGAATAACATAAATCCGAACTTCTCATATCACACGTATTTCTTTCATCGAATTCATCTTGCAGTGACTTTTGTAAAAGAGAATTGAAAACTAGTCCTGCATTTCTGTTTTCTTTGAGCTTCCATCTGGTAAAATAAATATCTTGAGCAACACCGCGTTTTCCTTCCATGTTTTCCTTATATTCGAATGTAAAATTTCATGCATTTTAAATTACTTTCTGGTGACACACTGGAATTTACGAGCTCTCGCTACAAATGTATATTAGTTTCTAATAATTTATGATTTAATGTTGTAGAACTAATATTTTTGTTCAGTAATTATTATTTTAGTATATTATTTTTGTCGTTTCGGATGATCATTATTTGTAAGTAACTTATTTAGATTTATTTTATTTTATACTAGTATAATGGTCTTAGAAAGTCGTTACTTAGAATTAATTCAGTGATAATTTTTTTTTTTTTTTTTGGTTTTGGAAACAGATTTCTCACGTTTATCGAATAATAGGCGAAGATTTTGAATGGATTGAAAAGAATTGTTTTTAAAAATAAATAAAGCTATTCACACCAATATCAAATTGTTTGTCTTAAAAACATTCCAAAAAGGAAGTCAAATCAAGAAGAAACAGCTGGCAAGCTTGCAGTTTTAAGTACTGTTTGATTTCATTTTCTTCACAGTCATTCTTCTGAATTCACGATTGCATGTAAGTTAAAATAACATATCAAATAATAAGTAATGAAAATATTTCTGTAGTCTTATTTCTTTCTAATAAGAATGATAAAAATATTTCTTCTTAAAATACTTTTTTTTTTTAAAATTAAGTCTTTACTTACGAAAGCAAATTTGAATATCGATAAAACAAAGAGACAAATTATTACATCATGCGAATTAAGTTTTTAAAAAAATACCGATTTCTTAGGGGTTTTGTGCTAGTTATTTTAAGTTTTTGAATATTTAAAATTTCCAACAATTTTACACACACACCATCGTCATTATACTACGCAATAGATTTCAAGTAACCATTCGAATTTCTTCCACCTTCGATTCAATGCGTTAAAGAAAAGGAAAATCTCTTGATTTTTAGCCTTATTGCATAAAATTATTTTAAAAATTTACCACTACGAAGAGAAACTTATATTTCTGATTAATAAAAACTATTTATATTCCGCCCTTTTATAAAATTCTTCTTATTATTAAAGACCTATGACTCATATTCTACTGCGATATTTTAAGGTTGTTTCTATTTATTTGTTTATGCTGAAGTTAGTTTATAATAAAATTAGTACTTTTGGATGTTTTCCGGTAAATACCTTTTCAAATAATTGCATTTTTCTTTCAGTGATAAAATGAGAGTGCTTTTTTCTAATTTTCCTTCATATTGTTTTTATACACGACCAATAATTTACATTTTTCGAAATTTAAAATTTTACTAAAAGTTCTGAAATTACTGCTGCCACACACAAAATCTATCTTTGAATTAAAAATAACATCACTGGATACACAAGCACCTTATTTCTATAATTATCTTTTCCTTTTTCAATCTAGGCCAAGCACACTAAATGTATCAAATAATAAAATTAATTTATTGAAAAATTCTTACAGGTTTTAAGCAAACCTTCAAAGTTTTTTAGTACTTTGTAAGCAACGTTTTCACTATTTTTTAAACAACCGACCAATTTCAAATAACTTTCTTAAAATTATGTGATCCTGTTAGGGTACATCCAGTGTCAAATATTAGATCAGTTAAAATTGCTATTATTACTTTGTAAACAGAATTTACGGGGGAAAATGTAGCTATCTTAAAAATGGCTCTTTTTTAAACTCTTTTAGCTCAAGAAAGTTTAGAGATAAAAATCTTTACGGAAAGAGGGCTATAAAACAATAATAAGACTTCCGGCATGTACGTAAACACTTCCGCTTCCGGTTGTCAGATAATAAGAACTCCCAAACTAATATAATTTTAAAGCATTTGCAGCTTCATTTTATGGAAGACCAAGGAAAAAAATAATGACGATTAAAAAGAATAAAAAATTTAAAGCTTACAAAGTAAATAACAAGTAATGTATAAAATTAAATGTAAATAAAAAAAAATCCTAATACCTTTTTAGGCAAAAGCTTAACTCTCGCGAATTAATAATTCTCTATTCTACTAAAGATAATAAAATTAACTGAATTTTATACCAATTAAGTTTTGTTAAGTGATTCATAAAAACTAAAATATACGATAAAAGGGTTTCAATTTTTCTTTTAAGGGAAATTTAACTTAAATTTAAGCAGACAAAAAATAATATTATGTAGCGCAATTTTCTTATACATTTGCGTTCAAAATTAAGAGAATTTTTACATTTTATTGATTATCTCTAGAATTGCTGGACAGATTTTAATGAAATTTAGTATGTGTAGAGTTGATATAATGCAAAAAAATAAGCATTTAACAGTTAAAATACACACGCGTGATCGTGCGTAACACTCATCGAAGTCGGAAACATTAGTTGCAGAATACAACAACAAAATTATTTAATGGGGGGGGAGATGGTTTCTTCTTTCAAATAAACAAGCCTCTCACCATAATTTTGTACCTAAAATAAGCAAATTTATGAGTTTTTGTGGCAGTTAACCTCACACGTTCAGCCACCTTGTTTTCAGCTGGTTCTCTCTATGTCTTCTTGCCATACTTTCATATGGGGAGAGCCAGGGACGCGCTATCTGCCTTCCAATGTCCGAGAAGTCGGCCACTAGGATAGCAGAGGCTTGATGGTCTGGGTAGGCATCACGTTTGATGGCCGCATGCACCTCCATGTCTTTGAAAGAGGCACAATGACTGCTGTGAGGCATAGGGATGAGATTTTGGTTCGCCTCTTCAAGGGTGCAGTTGACGCTAATTTTATGTTTATGAATGACAGCGTGAGGCACATAGAGCCCTTCTGGTGGACGAATTTCGGGAAAGTGAGGATATTCACCGAATGGATTGGCTAGTTAAATATCCAGACCTCATCCGTATACACCATCCTTGGGAAGCTGTGGAGAGGGCAACTGCAACTTGCAACTCCCCTTCGAGAACCATCCATGGCTTGAAAACAGAGTTAGCTAACGGGGGAGATTAACTATCACAGGAACTCACAAATTTCCTTATTTCCGGTCTAAAATCATTGTGTGAGCCCGGTTTATTTCAAAGATTGAATCCCCCCCCCTCCCCCATAACCAAATCTTTTGTTATATTCTGCAACTGCTGCTTCATACCTTCCAACTACGTTGAGTGTTATTCACGATCATAGATGCCTATTTTATCTGTTGAATAGTTTTTTTTTGCTTTATATCAACCCTGTATATGTATATGCCAAATTTCATTAAAATCTGTCAAATAGTTCTAGAGAAAATCGACAAAATCTAAAAATTCTCTTAATTCTGAACACCAGTGTATTTTCCTTCTTTCAAGAAACATATGTAAAATTTGAGATGAATGTTTAAACGAGTTAATGAGTACTATATTTGAACAATTTTTCTCAAACGCATACGTTTAAAAAAAATCGGAAATTGATGATAATCAATACTTTATTTCCTAATTGCTAATGATATTACTTGTACAATTTTATAAAAAAATCAATTAAGAAAGTAACAGCATTTATTCCGATTCAATGGACATTTTATGATTAAATGCTTTTAAATTTTAACACGATAGCTATAACCAGCACTTTTAATAAAGATAATTATTACAAATTAGTTCATTATATAATCAAGAGTGAAAACATTATTTTTATTAAGTCTAATGAAAATTAGATTAATTCAATTATCATTGCTTTAGAAATGCTGTTGTCTTTCAGGAATCAGTGATAAAGAAAAAAACCTCTTTTATTTGATTAGATTGTACTAATTAGATTAAGGTGACAGTAGAATAATTTCGGAAGCTTTGGAAGCAATCAAGAAGTAATCCCTAAGAACAGTCCTCGCTACAATACTCCAAAAGGAAAGGATGTGACTCAAGAAAAAAAGAAAAACGTGACCATTTATGCTTCCCATTGGATGAAGTCGATTCATTTAATCGAAAATAAAAATAATTCCTTTCTCTCGGAAGTGTTGAAAGCAATATTTATATGTAAATGTTATGCCATTTCTATCAATAACAGTGAAGTTGTAATACCCCCCCCCCCGTCTACCTTGTGACCCGGCTAAAGGTGAGGAAAGAAGTGAAGGATGATTCGACATTATACTTTCCAATTATTTTATATTCAGCCCTTTAATTAATTCAAAAACAATTTAATGAATCAAAATAAATAGGATGTTTCCGATTAGTCAACAGAGGAAAGGGACGATAGTCGCGTTTTTGGAGAATACTTCTAATAATTTATCCACTAAATATTGCTTTAAACGGTAGATATATAACTAACTGCCACTTAAAACTCTTTAATAGTTTAAATATCAAAACGTACTATAAAGTTGACTTATACCTGAACTGTAGGCAGTCTTCTTATCTTTTAATGCTTAATCCTTCAATCTCTTTCCACCTTCCTGTCTTTATTCTCTCACTCTTAATTACTAACTCTCTACCGCCTATTTCTTCTACTTATATCTCACTTTGTCACGTTTCTAACTAATTTTCTAACTCTGATAGCAAGTGAACCTAAACTATATATAATAAACTTAATTTACATATCACGTTTTCTTCTTAAGACAAGGTTGTTATTTTTAATAACCCCAAAGATTTCCCAAGAGGGTTAGTGGAAGGACGCATATAGATCCGTCACAAAGTGACATTTAAAAAATAAATTCTAAGTAGCTAAAGAATTTTATTTATGTCGCATTGTAAGGCACCAAGAGAGCTATTAGGGCCTCGGAATTTTTTAACTTTGGTCAAGGGACGTGGACGACACCTAAGATGGCAGCCCATCTCCTAACTACCACACTACACCAACGAAAAGACATTGAGCCTTGACAGAGTTTTCGTGCATCGACCCTCCACATGGTGGGTCTTCATTGGCACCAGAACTCGAACCTGCGTTTTTAACCACCAGTCTACCGTGACCACAATAAATTCAAAGTTTCAGTAAGTTCATCACAGTAAATTCAAAGTAAATTTTTACAGTACTAATAACTTAACTAAATACTAAATAACTTTAATAAGGACCTAACATGCTAAAATCTCTAATTTTTATTCCATCTTTGTTAAATACATTACGGATAATTAAATATATTTTTGCTTAATAAACAACATTTTAAATAAATATAATTCTTCAGGATATTAAAATTTTTCTTGTTTTCATGTATATTCAAAATTCTCTCGATGATTTTATGTTTAACATAATCTTTTTTGAATACATCTACCGAACTTTAATATTAATAAAGAATTTGATACGTGAGATTTTGAGTTTTGTCATTAATAAAAGGGAATTATTATATTTTTTTTCTTGAAAAAACACTCCGAATACTCTTACGGCTGTTAAATTTTAAATAAATTATTGGAATAATTAAAACCCCATGTACGATTCCATTTATTATACAACAGTGCTTCTCAAAATTTCAATATTTGCGACCCAATATTCAATAATTTTCATCGCACTCCCCCCCCCCTCCATGCAAATGTCAATGAATTCAATAATGCTATACTTAGAAGCTAAAGCGAAACACAATGCGACTTTAACTCTCTTAATTGCCATTGGCGTATATAAAGGTCTCGCTCAGCCAAAGCGTTAATTTCCTCGGACGTATATATTAGTCTTTCCAAATTACGATCTTTTCTGTGCACTGCTATCCATAAAATTATTCCTTTTCTTTTATCCCTCCCCATACATCACATACGCGTGCCTACGTGGATAACAGTGGCGTTGTGAAGCAAAACGAGTAACTTTTAATCAACAGTTAAGGAATTAAATATAAATCGTACAAATTAGCAAGATAAGGGTTGTAAACTTTTGTATATAATTTTATATATGAGAAACCCATGGGAGTCACTGGTAATTTTTAAACTTGTTCTTAACTTCATTGTTCATAACATTAAAATGCATTGTGCAGGTGCAGTACTGATACATTTATAAGAGTATTATACCAGTGTAAATGTTAACTTTATTTTTTATTATGACAGAATGTATTTTGTTGTTTACTTTCAGTAAGTTAATAATTTTTTAAAAATAATCTTTTGTTTTCGACTTTTCACTATGTCTGCTCCCCCCATGTAGAGTAATCACCGTCCTCTAGGAGGGGGGGGGTGTCCCACAGTGTGAGAAATGCTGTTATACAATTAAGATGTAAATATTTAAAAACATAAAAATCAATCCTACTGGTAGCTGTTGAATGCATATGCATTTTGAAAAAAACAAATGTAATCAAATAAAAATGTATATAATCGTATAGTAAAAAATTACGATTTTTCAAAAAAAAAAAAAAGGTATCCATTGAGTAAAAAAAAAATAGTCAAATTTGAAAAACTGTTGTCTTTAACTGTAGATAATGTTTATCGCATTTGTTTCAATAAAAATCTTTTTTTCATAAAACTAGTCATTTTTATTTTCCCAACAAAAAGTTTCATTCTTTGATTTATTCGAAACCTTTTAATTCATTTAGAGATTTGTTAATTCGGAAAAAAATAAGAAAGTTGAAGATCTGTGAGAGTATCATATTCTTTCAGATATCTGGAATGAACAAAAACTATTTTACATTCATACGAAATGAAATGGGACTGAAAGCCGACCTATCTTTTTGCATTAAAAAACAAGAAACAAGCCTCAAATTTGGTGTGAAATATTGAATTAGAAATCATTTCTACAACTGCATTCAATTATAAGAAACTGAATATATTGGGTAAGCTCTAAAGAGAACAAGGTATATGGGAAGATTATTAGAAAAAATTGATAAATATAAGATTTCATAATTTATTAATACATGCTAAAATGTGAGTAACTTAACTAAACATTTCTTTTTCACATAAATTTACTCTTATAAAATATAAATCAAATTTAAAAAAAAAACTTCAACAGTTTGAGCCAAAGCAGTTGGTTCGGAAATACAGTATGAAAATGAACTAATTTTGTATTGCTTTTAACTTTCAAGTATCTTTGACAAACTATAAAAGAAAAAGACAAGGAAAGAAAAACTAAATTAAAATCTACACATTTTAATAAATGTTTTACATATACAAGGGTATAACAAGTTAACTGGTTAAATATATAAATATTTGAATGAATAAATACTTAAAAATATTGAATATAATTTCAAAAAACTGCTTCAGTTACTTCTACTAGATTACAGTAAATATTTGTTGCCAGATAATCAGTAATAAAGAATAATCAATTAGTGCTTGAATAAATAATTGCAATTTAATTGTGGTCACCATATATAAATTAGATTTAAATTAATTTATACAATATAAAAAATGTCGACCCGGACTTAGAATAGCGTTAAGCCCGTCATTGTACCCGGATGGAGTATGTAGATTTTCTGGATGCGAAAATTGTGGGCAAGTGTGATGTAAAATGTAAAAGATCACTTGAGTATCAATTTGGCTCTGATGCTCCCTTCAAAATTAAATCACGTCAATATTTAGCATCTGACGAGAGCTTGAATTAAAATTAATTCAAGCTTCAAAATTTGGTAGCGAGAGCCTCCTCAAGATGGCGCAGCTATGAAATGGTTTTCAATTTTGGGATTTTACCGTGTTTGTAAAGGCTTATCTGCCGATTTGCAACCCATTAGAAGAAAAAAGAAAAGAAAAATTTTAAATCCATCTCTTAAATGTAAAAATAAGCAAATGTATTTTTGAAGTGAAAACTTCTTTAGCGGCGTTGAGCACTTTTTGGTAGGGGAAAATCTTATGGGTTCGCGTCACCGACATGCTCTGATTGGCGCATGTGCAGTGTGCTGTTCGCCTTGGATGGGGGAAATCTCGTGCGGTGGCGTCACCTATATGCTCATAGCAGAATATCAGCAGCTATACAGCTGACGTATATTGTTGTGTGTACCTTATAAGTGAAATTGAATGGATTCAGTCAAAAGTTCAATGTATATATACTGTGCATTAAAATAGTGTTTTTATTTGATTATTATTTGAATCGTTTCCAGTACAATAGTGAGTACTAAATAAATATACTAATATTTTTAGGATAAAAAATAAATAACAGAAAATTATTTTAAATATTCACATTTATTTTGGCGTATAAAATTTTTTTTTTAAATTATTTTAAATCTTCGTATTTATTCTGGCATTTGAAAATTTTGTATTATTTATTTTCTAATATTTGACCTCTGCAATGCATCACGCAATCCGGATTAGTATTTCACAGTGGCTTAGACGTTTTCTTACTACCGTGGTAAAACAGACTTCTAGTTGTTCAATCATAATTTTATCGTGGGTTTTGAAATTAAAAATTTTATAAAATCTAATAAAAATTCAAGATTAATGTGTTGAGGCTTAAAATATGGTTAAAAATGCAAAATTATAGTTTATTACCTTATATCATTAAAATCTTTAGTTTAAAATAATAAAAACGGCTCCAACTTTAATTTCATTAAATATTTTATTTTATTTAAAAATTTAATATTTCGAAATCATTATTTATTAACTTAAATTGTCAAAAATAAAATATATGCTCTGCTATTTTTTGCAAAATGATAATCTATAATTTTATATCATTCGATTTTATTATTAGAAATTTGCGAAAAAATATTGTCAGGGAATTAGGGTTATTTTAAATATCCGTTTTTCATATTTGCTTAGATCCTTAACATTTTCCCCTTATTTCTGCTTTGACAATGACTATTCACAAATCACAGGGAGGTACTTATTATGCTATTGTCTACGAATAGGATCGCAAACTACCTAGAGAATTAGTATACGTAGCTTCAACAAGAGTAACGAGGATTCAAGGTTTATTTTTGGTTACTCAAGAAAATATTAGCAGCAGCTGGAAAATTTGGATTGGTGGAACAGGAACACCTCTAAATGCTTCAGAAACAGATAAAAATTATAAAAGATCAACAAGTCATCGAGAAGATCTAAAGTTAGAATTGAAAAGGTTACAAAACTATACACCACAAACGTTCACCAAAACTTTTCTGGAGTTCCTCTCCAACAAGAAAGAATTATCGATATTTTCATTCAATTGTCAAAGTTTGCATGTGCATGCAGCTGACCTAAAAATGATGCTATCGTAAAAAAAGTCAAATGTTCTGCTTTTGTCAGAAATTCGAATGAAAAACGAAGAACCACTTGATATTCCGAATTTCAACTGTTGTAAGTTATAAAAGACCCGGAGTTCCAGCAGCAGGCGTAGCTATTTATCACAATACTTAAGATACGTCACACTTCATTATTTCACATATGGACATACATACTAAATTCACTAGAAGCATTCGTCAAAACGTTTCTGATATAGACGAAATATGCGTTGCTCGTTGCGATTCCGAGAATGGGCAATACATAGTAATGTGTGGTTGCCATTTATATTTCGACTGGAAAATCTATGAGACAGATACAACAATTTTTATTCGAAAATTTGATGATTTATACAAAAGAAGGTTCTGAAATACTCGATAAAAGATTTGGCGAATAATATGATAATGTACCGATGATTTTAAGTGGAGACTTCAATATTAACTTTGCAGATGATAAAAATCTACCACTAATTGCATTTCTAAATGAAACACTTAATTTAAATATGTCCAATGATCGAAAACTCAGTACTACAAAATATAAAACGACGATCGATGCGGATTTTACGCGATACTTAGATAAATTTGAATCAAACATTTTCCTTTCTTACTTTAGTTACCATAAGCCTATTGTATCTTTTTTAGAACAAAATGAAATAATTGAACGTACAAAAAGTCTAAGTATTGTTGAAATGAATGATGACAATGATGCAAACTATTAAAATAACGTTAAAAATCAAGTACATTGAAATTTAAGTAAATACAAATACTACCCATAAATAATATATGATTGTATATTAATTGTTATTGCAATTGAATTGTATTTATATTTTGTCATGATCTTGTACAGCCCGTAATACATTCGAATAATAAAAAACCATATAAACATGCATTTAGTTGTTGCTCGGAGTGTCAATAGATGTGAAAACCAGATTGATGTTGATAATTTTAATTCAAACATTATGAAGTTTCAAATTTTAATACCAAAAGTTCACTTCTATCGGCAGTCTCTATAACTTCCAATTTTTATAACTAACTCTAAATTATTGCTTGAATTGAAAGAATCTAATATTTAACAAGAAAAGCGTGTGTCTTGCGTGATAAAAATGTTTAGGTGAGATCGCGTGTTACAAAGATAGATTTGTTACATTTATCGATACGCCTTGTCGAAAACAATGAATCAAGATAAATACATCATGGGACTTTTAAAATGGGTTTTGTTGCCATAATTAGTATGTGCAAATGAAAAGTAATTTGTGATATTATGTGACCCGTATCTGATGGAGTAGTGCCGGGAGATGGGTAGCATTTCCAATCAGTTTGAGCACGGTAAACTTTATTTCGTAAACAACGATACTTTATGGCAGAAAAATAGCAGTTTGATGCAAATCATGTTTTATTATCACTCTATAAAATATTACTGAAACGAGTGAGAAAATATCCCTGAAGGAGAGTAATCGATGTAAAAGTTTACAAAGTTCCAAAAAAATTATGCTTATTTTGTTCCTTTTTTCTTTTTAAGTTTATCTTTTTTGGAGAATATTGCTGCAGAGTAAATAGTTTGCGATTGATTAGTAATATAAAAACTGAAATGTTTATTACAACTGAAAGAAGACGATATTTTAAATATATTTACCAATAAATTTTGTTGTGAAAGTAGGTAATTCGTCTATAAAATAGTTACTCTCACCTTTATAAATCCAAATAATAATGAAATTCTTTGAATATTCGTTTAAATGGGATATTTATAGATTTCTTTCCGTTTTTAAACCTCTCTATTATATATTTTAAAATATAAATATTTTACGAAAAAATTACCTTAATTCTACCAAAATTCTACCTTAAGATATCCGACTGGTTGCGACAACTTTTTTTAAAAAAAAATGGAGATATGTGGATTTTTTTGTTGTTTTTAGATTTTTTAAGTACATTTAAAGAAAAATATGCTAAAATTAAGAAGAGAAAAGTAAATTATTATAACTAAAATAGGAAAAAAATCGGTAAAAATTGAGAAAAAATAACATAAACGCGGTCCATTCTGCACCAAAGGTTTATGAACAAATATTCAATTTTTCAATTCTGATGTGTTGCTATGTTATTCATTGTCGAAATGACCTTCAGGATGAGAGATATTTTAATTTTTACAAAAACTAGAGCACTTTATCTCAGTTACTATATGAAATGGCTTAAAAAGGCAGTGATTATATTCCCTTAAGGGACTATAAATTTTGTAATAAAATAGGGATTGATAAATCTGAGGGTTAAAACACTCCTACTATTATACAGAACTTACACAAAAAGTTTCAGTTAATTATTTTCAAAACTTTTTTAGCAATCGCTGACCCCGTTTGAAGATTTTCAAAAAATCACATTTCGAGTAAAACGTGTTTTAAAGTGTGACATCTTGCTTAAAGTAATGTCATTTGCTTTTACTAAAACACCTGTAAGTTTTGTTATAGTGAACGGAAAATGATAAATTTGGTATTTTTATAAAGCTAATAAGATGGCCCATAAAATAAAATCATAAAAAAAATTGTCAATTTTTGGCAAAATTCACAATTTTAGGGTAGTCGGATACCTTAGTACCAAAATTCTATGAAACACCGGTAAATTCTTTGTAAATTAATTTTATTCACTTTTAATAACAGCTCCTAATCCATAAATTTATGAAAATACAGATATTTAAATATATGATTTAATTAAAATATTTCCTACTTATTTTGATAATACTTAATCTCTTAAGATTTTAACCGAGAAAAATATTGCAATCAGTTTAAAAGTAATAAATGATTTTTTGTTGTGGTTTAATTATCATTTCTTTATTTTATTTTGATCCAAATTTCCATAACATGTCCTTTTACACAATCATAATTCTTTTTACATGCTTTTCGTTAATACCTTTCTTTTCTCATATTCATAATTTCCTTTATTTAAAAAATCAATTTTCTAAGTAATTAATTAATCCAGTTGCATTTTCTCTCGTACTCTTTTTTTTTTATTCCGATAATGTCCTCTAAATTCTAAAATACATTAAAAATAATTTAGGGCAATATTAATTATATGATTAGTTTAATCTGCTAGTTAACATTCAAAATACGTTTAAATTCATGTTTACATTTTGAAGTATAATCATAAATAAATGGGAATTTAATTAATCTGTGTTTATGTGTTGAAAAAACGATTACAGTTTATATTTTCTAATTATAAGTGTTGTCCTCTCTAAATACGTAAATAAATACATTATTTAACATTTAAGAATTTTAGCTTATTTCAAGAAGAGTCTTAGAGAACTAAAGTAAAATGGAACGGCAAAATAAGTAAAATATTTTGAGGAACCATGTGACTAAATTATAAACTTTCAAAAATATTTTTTTTAAAAATAGCCTATGAATATAACTTTTGGTAATTCTTTCTTTTAAATTTACATTTTTAAAGCATGTTATTTAATGATTTAATAAATGTATATTTTTCTCTGGGATTTGTTTCATCAGTCAAAAATATTTTTTTATAAAAAAAATATTACTCTTATATTATACTCTTTAAATTTTTTTTTTTGTGTTTGCTATTTTTTTTCCAATATATAATTCAAGGAACGATATCAGTTTCAAATATATGCTTTAAAAATCAAACATTACAGCTTTTGAATAATGAGGTATTTAGAATTTTTCCCGATAGAAACTATTCTTTAAAAATTAAGTAATCAGACTTTTTACTAACAAAAAAAGAGAAGAAAACGTTTCAAAGGCTTTTTCAACTTCGTGATTGGACAAACATATGCAGAGTTGATTGAGGAAATTGAATAATTCAACTTAAAGTTTATTTTGAAAAAAAGCATTCGACTTTTTATTTTCCTCCAGAAATCGAATCAAAACAGGAAGACCTATTGGTTATTTGCTGAGCTTACGATTAAAGAAGGAGTCATTCTATAAACTTGTGGGAAGACAGAAAAATTGTCCAAATCCAGCCTTCTGCCACTTCACCAGGAATTAGTTATTGATTATGTGTCATGTGTCCCAGATGAACGTGACTAAAGTAAGACGAACGGTTATTGACGTACACTGAATGGTATACGTGAAGCCCCACTTATGTCTAATAGACAGACTTTTATAAGGACTAATAAAATTTATGCTATGACCCTAAGAGGATAATGATTGATTTTTTTTCTTACTTGTAAAATATTCAAATCATCCAAGGTTAAGTTCTCGCATTCAAATAGTCAAAAATTGTTGAGAAATTCGATTGCCATTTTTCAACAGCTCCATTCTATTTTTCTCTTACATATATCCTGTGCTCAGGACTTTTTGTCTTTTATTCTATTTATTAATTTTCTATACGCTTATGAATTTTTTAATAT
>BMAO01034442.1:0-192046 GCA_019973975.1 Trichonephila clavata | reverse complement strand
TCTTGGTGTTATATTTGACTCTCACTTAACTTGGAAACAGCATATTTTACACGTTCGCGATAAGTTCCGTTGAATAATGTTTAAACTTGTCCCCCTAATTTCTCGGAACTCTCATTTAAGTATAGAAAACAAAGTGCTTCTCTATACAATCGTTGTGCGTCCCATTATTGCTTACGCTTGTCCAGTTTGGGGTTGTGCAGCCAATACTAACATTAATATTTTAAATATTGTGCAAAATTCCTTCATCCGTATGGTTGTAAAAGCAACTAGTGTATATGAGAAATGATCACATATAAAAAAAGTTCTTAAAATTAATAGTTTTAAAGCACACATCCAAAAAATAACCATTAACTTTTTTAACTCTCTTCCTGAAACCAACAGCATTAATATGTTGAATTTAAATGCCAATAATGTAAATGATAAAACCAAAAGGCCAAGAAGAATCCTCTTGGATTCTTACAACCTGCCTTAATATTTATTTTTATCGCAATAATTTTTTAATTATGGCACCAATAGTAAAAATTAAATTTGTATTTTAAATTTTTTTCTTTTGATTTCTCCATTTTTGCCCCACTGGACAAGCTACTCTTTCCATTTTTCTTTACACCCCTTTTGGGAAGCCAATAAGAGTCTCTAACCTCTTCCGCTCTCGACCAATCAGAAAGCAATATATCAGCTCTCAACCATGTCAAAGAACTTCCAAGGAAAGGAGCAAAAATCAAGTCAAGATACCACTATAAGCCACGCCTCCGGATCTCCTCGCCACAACCAATAGCCTCCATGCCTCTCCGCAGAATGAGAAACCCAACTAGAGTCGTTCCAACATCTAAGACTTTCTCGATATGGGTTAGAGGACTGTTTTACAGTCCAGATGCCCACATATACAAACGTCATAAACGTCCCCTCGCTCCATTTGCCTGTTTGCTTGCATCATGTAATAGTAGCTGCCTGCTTTTTGGTTTTGTGTTTTGTGATGTCCATTTTTATGTTTACTGTTTGAGATGTCCTTCTACATCAATAAATAAAAGTAAAAAAGTACCAAGTCTTTTAAAGTATGCTACGACAACATGAATATAATATTTAATAAACAAGAAAAAAAATCTTCTCGGTGCGGGGCATTTCATATATATATATATATATATATATATATATATAAAATGCCCCCCCCCCAATTTTTAGGGAGAATTTTTTGGGGGAGGGTCAGGACCTCCCACCTCTCTTACCCTTCCATAAACCTCACGATAGACCTTATTCCTTGTTTCTGTGAAACACGCTGTTGAGTTTCATAAAAATTTCTTCCATTTATTAACCTTTCTCGTAATTTATGAAATGTATCCAGAAAAAACCGAAAGAAAAAATCTTTAAAATATAAGAATTAAAATGTTAACATAATTGATGATAAATGTTAAAATGAAAAAGTACTTTTCCGCTTCTTAAAAATTTGCCTTTCCGGTCTTAAGAATTTGTCAAATGCCAGAAATATGTTAATTTATCTGGTGACGACTGTATAAATAAGATAACCTTTTATCTGCAATGTTAAAAGCAATTATTATATAATTTTATTCTTCCTAAATAAAAAAATAATTAAAAATTTAATATAGAATTGAAATTATTACCTTATTTTTTTTTATTTAGAGTTAATTTGGAAGGGAAAATAATCAACTGCCACCTACGATGTTTAGAAATTGAATGGTATCGATAAAAGTATTTTCTTTTTGAATTTTTTTTCTTATATAGTGAATGGAAATTATGAAGATTCCAAATCCATTTATTACTTTATATTCTGAGAAAGTATTCAATGTCTTTTATATAAAATAATGAAAAGCCTTAAAAATGTAAGAAAGCACAGAAATGTTTTTATCACGTAATATTATTTTCTTCTTGAAACTTTTTTGTATATTGAACGTAAATAGATTTCTAGGCCTTTATCCCTGTAGTTCTTTTTTTAAACCGAATATTGAAACCTCCAAAAGTAAGCAGTCCTTTCAATAGCTAACGGGAAGAACTTTTTGATTCATTATTTAATGAAAATGGATATAAATTAGTATTTTTTTTTAAAAAAAAGGCAGAATTGTTTACTATTACTTATTCGTAAGTTAATTATTTAATAAAATCGTACATTGTCTGTTTTCTTGTGGAATAAAACTAGATTAATTTTTGAAATTATAAAACGAAAATAGAAATTTAAAGAAATATATTTTCCCTATGGAAAAAAAGAGGGAAAAAGAAGTTTCATACTCGTAAAAGTCCGGGCAACGCAGGGCTAAACGGTGCAAAAGAAATTATCTGACAAGGAAAAAAAGTGGAAGAAATTTCGGAAAAAGGAAATTTTAATGACACTAATATAAAAATCATTCCCATCACGCAATTATTGTTCATCCCACTTTTTTCTTAGAACATATAAGGATGCTGAGAGTAAGTGAATTATGTTTTTGTTTCAAAATATATCTTTCACGTCATATCTTATAAAATAAGAATTTATATAATTCATTTTTAAATAGGAATTTAAATGTGCATTTTTTAAATATGTTACCAAACTTTAAAATAAAGCACAGAAATTTTGCTAAAATATGCTTCTATATTCAAATCCAGAAATCGTATCCATTTCTAAATTTTATGCAATTAAAAAAATGTATGAATTTCTTTTATGTCTTTACTTTCTAAGAGAGGAAGTTCGAGTTATTTTACTGAAAGAACGTATTATTGCTTCGCAATTTTATATTGTAGACAAATAATTCTAACTGATTATTGTTATGCACACATTTAAATTTTGTTAAAATAACTAAATTCGTTACTTTTTATATAAACTATAGGAATATACAAAAACGACAAAGTTCAGGCTTTAATGTAATTGTTAATAATTCAACTACTTCACGCTTATCATACTTGTAAAAAAAGAGTTTCAAATATAAAGTATAAAGCGAAATATTGCTTATTTAATTTTTTGATTCAATACTTTTTAAATAATTATAAGTAATTATTATAGTAATTATATAATTATCTGAAATACTTGTGTTGTTTTTGTAGCTAATTTTTCTGATTCGGTCAATGGGATAAATCAGACATGATTCCTAACTATTCAAAAAGTTCAAGACAAGGATAAAGCAATCAGCTAAATCCTTGTTAACCAATCTCTGTAGGAAAAAGGATATTTAGGGGTGGATCGATTAATATTCCATTTACTCCATATAGGGAAATCTTATTCCTCTGATCAAATTTTAGGGGACCTCAAGAGACCACTTAGGAGTCTTGGCATTGCAGTCTGATGGACATAATCCCCTAAAAAATAATAGAACTTCCAGTCGTCTGCCGTTTTTCTGAAAAAAATATTCCAAGAAGGGTTGATGACAAATTTAATTCTTGAGATGGCTTCCAAAAAGTTAAGGCGGTATTTATCAAAGCCATTGAAGTACCTTCTTAGACAAGGTATCATTCATTTCGATACCGCTGATGCCAATACAAGAGGGGATCCAATGCAAGTGTATCCTTACGTTAAAAATAAAGTTTTTGTGGTAAGGTTAGAATAGGAGTTGAAGCTCTGTCACCAATATGGAACAAGTTCCTTAAGTGCTGAATGGAACTATGGCTTTTTAGATACATTTATACGTGGTGTAGGAAGCTGCAGCTTCTAGACTGTCTTCAATTACAACTATCTACAAGCCGGTAGTAGGTGTTATTATAAAGGCACCATTCTCTCAATGGTTACACTTACTTTTACTATCATCGGTTAAGATTTGAAAGGCATTAGAGAAGGAATTCATGCATGTTTTCAAAGCAGTTTATCGACAAGAAATGACAGAAGACAAGAAATGTTTTTTGACAAGAAATGCAGATCTGTCTGAGAAATTTCTCACCAAAATATATTACAAACTGAGAAATGATGAGGAATTAGCTCTTTACCATTTACACCAAATTTTACTGATTTAGATCAATCGATAAACATGGATTTTTCCGATTGTTTGCATATGTAGGAAATATTTCTTACTTGTAATACAATTTTGATCGTACAGTCTTTCAACTCTGAAGATTCAGCATTATTATTAATTATTATATACATTATATTTTAATGTTCACAAAAATAAATGACTGTAGATTTAGGCAGATAATTCTTAAAAAAACAATAACTATTTTTATTTTAAAAATGGGACGGGTTTTCTTAAACAAATAAATAAATCTAAGTTGAAAAAAGAAATAATGTTAATTATTGGGATGTCGGAATCACAGAACCTAGAAACTTCAATTACCTGAACCTCAGTTCGTGAATCTCCATAGCCTGAAATATCCATCAAATCCATGTTTCCTATTTGGCTTAACAGTGTGAAAAAATGAAATAAAGGGCTTCAATTTCAGAAAAAAAAATTATTATTTATAATTTATTTCATAGGTTAATAACAATTTTACATCGAATCATACACTCAAATTGCTTAGAAGTTTTTGCTGTTAACAAGCTAAGAATGTATGATCTTGTTATAAATATTATAGTCAATATCAGGGAGAGGCATTACGATCGACCAGCGGACCACCAAGACATTTTGGGGTGACAACTTGAGGATTAGCAGTTAATAATTATATACGGATATATATTCAAGATTGGCTGACAGTATGTAGACTAAGTCTTTAGACTATAACTACGAGAACTAACTTTAGACGAAAATGTGTTATTTTTTAATGTGTTTAGTATTGTTTGATAATGAAAAAGCATCACTAGATATCATTATATTTGTGGCTATTATTATTATGTTTGTATCTTGTATTTTGCTTAGACGCGCTTTTAAAAGATGAGTTCTTTTTTTATTTTAGTAAAGGAGAAAGTACATATATTCCATATTTATTATTAAGTAATAATAATAAATATTGTAAACATTTTTCTTACCTCACCACACCTACGACCTTGGGCATTGGGGCGTCAAACATTTTTGCAAGGGTGTCGAATGTCTACCATCCTCGAATCATACCTCAATAACCAGACAAACACATTTTTTTTATTTGTAGATTGTCGAGAATAAAAAACAATAAAAAATAAACTACCCAATAAGTAATTAACATTAATTAATAAAAGAATTATTAATAACACATACTTAATTAAATTTTACGTACAATATAAATGGGATTATAATCAATCCGGAAAAAAGAATAAAGGGTTATGGGGGAGGATCCGGGCACGTGGACTACCACCCTCTTGTGTACTCCTGACACTGGGTGGATCGCAACACCTTGAAAAAATTGAAAGTACCGTGGAAAAGTATGCCCCCCCCCTGGTCAATATTATGCAAAGAAACCATATTCAACAACGCTGTAAGTAAACATTTTATGTTTTATCTAACTTCTATTTTTTTTATTCCTCACAACTCTTCAATTAGCCTCTGCATTTCTATATTTAAAAAAAGTTCATTGTTACTGTTCCTTAAAATTTCTCCTGTAATTGTTGATACATTCTATATACCATAAAAATGCACCAATAGTATTCTTAATACTATTGTGAGTAGAGTCAAATTGATTACAGATTAGAGAATTCCAAAATATATACTTTAAATGTTCACAATGTATCGAAAATATTCTTCTATTAAAAATATAACCATTAAGCCTTTCAAATTGTGCTGTGAATGAACAAGAAACAATAATTCAAAATACAAATAAGAAAATTACTAAAATACTTACCATTTGGGCATGGTTAACGAATTTGCATGTACATCATTATTTTCCGTCAATATGTTGACATTTTCTCTCAATATAATTCCTAACAAAATCATGTGGCCTTAATCGAATGCAATAGCGTATAAGTATGAGTTGAGCTATAAATCATTGTTTTAAAGAACGTCAATAATGTTTATGTCTTTAATAGTACATTTTACATCATCTAATTCTTTTAATGTTGTGAATCTCTGAAAACTTGTTTAATTAAAAATAATGCGTAAGAAGTTAATTTATTTTTATTTTGCTAAGTTACTACAGATAAAGTACTCTCAGGCAAATTACGTATCAGATGCATAGTATAAAAGTAATCTAAGATCAGATTAAAGAAATAACACATGCCTAACAGACTTTCATGCGCATTGTTGTTAGTAAAATTTCCTTCTACCAAATAGTTTATGATATCGTTAACTTTTATTAATCGAAGAGTTCAATAAAAATCATGCGAGTAAATTTCAAATAAAAGAAATGCTATGTAACATGCTACAAAATTCAATTAAGAAAGTCAAGAGCATGAAATTTAAGTTAGTTTCTAAAGAGATCTGAATTTTGTAAAACTCTAATTTGACAAAAAAGTAAATTTTAGTATTGAATTTACAGGCAAGAAACAGTTTCATACTCTAAAATAGAAGAAAACACTCCAAGCTATTTATGATTCGTGCAGAAAATTGTATTTTTGACAATACAGAAGCACTGGTAAGTATTATTCTAAACTTTCTACTTCACTCTCAAACTTTTGGAATAAAACGACAAATTAACATTCAATTTGACTTATCATTTGATTTGCCATTGTGTTTCAGAAATACATTATTATTTGTAACCATTTATTTTACTCCTAAGTTTTACAAACATATCAAAAGATATATTGTAATATAATATAAGTTGATTTTACTTTTTGACAATCTTCTTCATACGAAAAAGCTCTCCTTCAATCCAAAAGCACTACATGAGTATTAGATTTAAATATGTTTCCAGTTCTCGAATCCCCCCTTTTTTTCCGAACTGCGAAATAAATTTCTTGAGATGCAAGGAGGTAAATTGAGCCTGTAGTTAAATGAATGTAAACGTTGTAAATTCTATTCTATATTCTGTGAATGTCTATGCATTGTCCTACCAGTGCAAAAGTATTACATTCTAGAAAATCTCAGAAGGGAATTTTCTGTGCGCCCAAAAAACAAAAACGTGATTTATAAATGTGGCATTGACAAATGTCGCAAGCAACTTACCCATGTAGGTTCTTGATGAAGTGGTAGAGCAACTTTCCCCAAAATCTTTAACTATGAAAAATGAAATCACACATTGGAGTAAAATTCAAATGATATTCTTTCGACAACAGAGAAAACAGCGAATTTTTAAAAAAAGTAGAAATATTTTTAGTGAATTAGTGTTTTATTGGGTCAAACGAACTAATTTTTTTAAACCTAGAACTTTCTTGAAAGAAAAAAAATAGTAAAGAAAGAAAAAAAAATATTTTGAATTTATTTTCTCCTGCTAAACTTACCAATCTACAAAATTTTTGTGCTGCCATCTGTGATGTGAGAGTGAAAATAATACAAAAGCTATAAAGTCGTAATTTGAGAGTATTTTTCCTTAAAAAAAAACTTAAAATATGAAAAAACGAAAACTCTGTAATGAAAATTAGAGTCCTTTTGAGTAAATATATGTATGTGTTTTTAGAGTATATAATCTTTTCAAAACTATAAAAAAATTTGATTGCCCAAATGAACAATAATGTTATGTAATATTTTTATAAATTGCGATAATTATAAAATGATGTAATAAAACTGGATTAATCACATTTTTATTTTACAATAAAAATCAACTTAATTTATCGCAATGATTCTCTTTAAATTAAAATAAAAGCAATAATAATAAAAAAGCAATACTTATTGAGATTTTCAATTTTGTGCTGCCATCTGTTGGTAAATTAAGAAATCAATAATTGTGTTGTATTAATTTTGAAGTTCTTAAAAAGTTAATTATCTGAGTAAAAGAAGTAAGAAAGTACAATAACTCCAAAAATCATAATTGCATACATTCACAAAGTATAAAAAATTACAAAATAAGTTGGATTTTCCTATTTTCAGTTTATTTTCCCTTAAAAAAACCTAAAATAAGAAAAACGAAACTCTGTAATGAAAATTATAGTCCTTTGAGTAAATATTTGTGTTTTCAGAGTATATAATCTTTTTATAACCATAAAAAGAAAATTTGACTGCCCAAATGAACAATAATGTTATGTAATATTTTTATAAGTTACGATAATTATAAAATGATGTAATAAAATCAATTAATTACATTTATATTTTACAATAAAAATCAACTTAATTTATGGCAATGATTATCTTTAAATTAAAATAAAATCAATAATAATTGAAAAGCAATACTTATTGAGATTTTCAATTTCGTGCTGCCATCTGTTAGAAAATTGTGAAATCAATAAGGGTGTTACATTAATTTCGAAGTTCTGAAAAGTTAATTCTCAGAGTAAAAGAAGTAAAAAAAAGAAAGAAAAAAAAAACCACCAAAAATCATAATTGCATTCATTTTTACAAAGTAAAAAAAAAAAATACAAAATAAGCTGGAAGTAAGCAATTTATTGCAAGAATTTTTTTAATTCTGTTTTGTTGAAGTATAATTTATTCATTGCATTTCAATTAAAAATTTGGGGGGTTAAGAAATGTTTTTATTATGAAGTGTATATTTTAAAGTATTGAGATACGGATTTTTAAGATATATAAGAATTTTAATTTTATCTTTGAATTTATAGTATTTAGGGAAAACATAACTATTCAAAAGATTTTTCTTTTATATTTATATATTTTTTAAAAATATTAAGCTGCCCTTTTCAATAAGCTAAGTATTAATGAAGTGCTTTTACATCATAATTCTGCAATAGTGGTAATTATTTGCTTTATATTTGCCATGGAGGATTTTATGAGGGTTTAAATAAAGTACTTAGTAAAAATAAGTTTCATGAAATTTGTTTAAAAAAATTATTTTGCGCTACTTTGATAACAGATTAAATTTAGATCTCAAAGAAACTAAATCCATAGTCCTATTTATTAATCATGATAACCTGATTCAGAAATGTTTAAATTAAAATGAGTTTACTCCTGAGAAATGCGCAATTTTCATCCTAATATACACTTATTAATAAATCTGTTTTTTCACATGTTGATGGAATTTTAAATGTCTATAAGCGTGCCAAAACATTTTGAGTGGTTAGTAATCGAATTTATTACGAGAGACCTCTTCTTCTTTCTTACTTTAAATGATATTGAATGTTAAACTTTCAGTAAAATATACACAATAAAAATCAAATTTGCAGGTGTTTAAGGAAAGTTCAAACATATATTATTCCATTTTCCTAAAAAAATCAATAGTGATAATAAAAAATATTTGTTGACGTGAAATCTCTTTTTTTATTATTTCACATGTAACATAAGTGTATTGATTTTTTTCTCTAAGAGTATATTTTAATTCCATGAGGAAAAATATTGATAAAAATCATTGATAAATAATAAAATGAGATACTGATAGGTAAAAAATGTTGCTAAATTAAAAAATAATATTCATATCAAGCTTAATTTTCCATCCTCGTATTTGGAACCACTGCTGAGTTTTCAGTATATTTATCATAATTCCATTATCTTTATTGAACTCACTGAAAGTTAGTGTGTGGACATGCTCACAAATTATCTTTGTTGTACTGAAGTTATCAGAATCGGTAAATCCAATAGTTATCAAGTTTTAAATATTGAGGAGCTCAAATTTTATTTTGTTATATAAATTCTAATTATAAATGTTAGGTAAGTTTTCTTTAGAGTTATCAGTACGTGTATTTTTAATTACTCTTATTGAAAAGGAATTATATGTCAATATTTTTTAAATATACTTAACAATACTGTACATACTTAAAGTATTGGATATTCTAAGTGTCTACATTAAAATTATCCCTGTGAGTTGTCATGTTATCGGTGCTCGGTATTAAGTTACCAGAGTTGGGTATACTCAAATTCTCAATGTATCTTCGGTAAATGCTTTATTTCTTTTTCAGTTCATTTAGTTAGAGAAATGGGAGTAACGCAATAACGTACCTGCGCGACCTTTTCTCCGACGTGATGCTTGCTGTGAGCTTGCATATCTTTGAGAAACTTGGACGTGGTGGAGGACTGACTGTTCTCTTTTGCTGCAGCCCTTGCGGCAGCGGCCTCGGGGGTGTCATTGCTAATTGAAGGGGACTTGTGTCTGTACCTTGGCAGGTCGGAGTCCGAAGAGGCATTCGGTAAGGACTTGGTCAAGTTGTTAGCAGTTGCTGTTGGAATGAACACAAAAAGTTATTGCATGCATTTTTTTATCACTTGAAAACTTAGTTGGAAATTTAAAGGGTCTGATGTTCAAAAAGAATCGAACAGTGGCTTATTAGTGATGGATCTCGTGATCTTTTTTTCTTAGAAGTTGAAGATGGCGTCTGAGTTGATGCCGGACTTCAAAACTGAAGATGAAATGCATGATAAATATATGTAATTATATATTTGATTGCAGATTAACAATGAAATAGTAATAGAAATAAAATGCACTGTGCAATAAATGTAATATGCGTATTCAAAAGAAAGTTTATATGATCTATTTTTTGTTGATAGAACCGCGCGTAAGGGCTTTACTGTTATGAAATTAATTATAATATTATATCATCTTTATTGTGATTTTATTAGATTTCTAAAGCAAATAGGTCACCATTGTGATTACAAATAAGTATACAGATTTAGAAAGAGGCTGTACGTAATAAAATTTTATATTTTCACAGATTTTTTTTACTATGTATTAATGATAAACATAAGCGATATAGCATCAACTGATTTAGAATGTAATTCCATTACTTCCCAAGTTGAAAGTAACTAATATTTTCAATGATAAACATTTAATCAGAGTTTAAAATTCAACTGATGACAAGTTATGACTAATTACTGAGTAATAATGTTAAAGATGATAAGATTATTAATAAATATCGTATTGCTTACTTATAGGGGGTTTCTAAATACAAACGTGAATAGAACGTTATCAGATTAAAGTGAAATATTGTTGATGCATGGCAATACGCACACCTGAAAAACAGATGTCCTCTGTGGCCTAAGATCCTGTTCAGTGAGTCAATGATAAGTTGATAATCATTGCACTCACTGGTGTCCCTATTACACTTCTAGGGTGCGAGTGTCGATTGAGCGATCACTTTTTATTATCTCTTTCCATCGACATCTAACGTCTTGACACTCAGTAAGGTCACCCATTCCAGTAACTTCATCGAATGGTAGAATAATTTGGGCACAAATGAAGAGTGATGTTGCGATTTAATTATCCAGTTTCTTGAAGATCAAAATTGCACGTCTTCTCTCAAATTGTGACATCTACTCATACTGTTCCCCAATTCCTTTTCGAAGCATTAGAACAGTGCATGTGGGTTGACAGATCTCCATTTGAAGGGAAGTAGGACTTATTCTTGTATTTTATAAGCCCTTCGGATGTTCAGTTGATGTGTTGGAGCTACAATTTAACAGTCAGTGACCAAACCAAAATAAATCTATTCTAAATTTGCCTGTTATATCCTAAAATACACGAATACGCTGTTTTCATCTTTCTCAAATAGCTTTTTAGTGTGTGGTTTTTGTGTTACAAACACCATATAGAGTTTTACATACTGTCGACTCTCGCTAATTCAAACCTTTGATAATACGAACCTCTTGCTAATTCGAAGTATATGCTCAGTCCCTAAGAAAACTCTTAATATTTCCTACTAAAACAATACATTTTGGTATACACAATATTTCGAAGTGAAGTCTGTGGCCTGTCAGAATACAACACGTGATAATTCGAAGTGATCGAATAAAATTCGCGACAATTCAAACACTCCATATCTTGTACAGTCCAATAGCAAATAGGTTGGAGCTTACATGTTTTATTGTCTCTGCTTGTCTTCCCTGTAACGTAGCCCCTTTGATGAATATCGGAGTTGACTCCGATAACTCTAACAGAAGCTGAAGTGTCACTAAACAAGCTACGCAACTTTTTCCATCAAAACTATGTTGATGCGGACGTTTTTCAAGCTTCATTTATTCTAGAAAAATCTATTGACAAATTTAGATTGAATGTCATAAAACAATAAAAGATAACAGATTTTTGTCAAATAAAATTATGTACAGTAAGTATTCTTTTAATGGTTGTTTTTAGTACATAAATTAATTCTTTTAATGCAGGAATTTTAACTTCTGTTTAATATTTATACTGTATAATATGTAAAATACTTTAAAATAATTTTATACGTATGTACAATTGTTGTTTTATTACATAGTTTCAAAAAATGTGTTGGAAAAAAAAATTTTCTTCGTGTATTTTGGAATTGTTTCCTTCCCTCTTGATAAATCGAAGTTTTTTATTGGTCCCTTCAACTTCAAATTATCGAACGTTGACTGTATTTCCTAGAAATTCTAGATTTTTAAAAATTCCGTCAGTGTAGAGCTTAGCAGATTGCTTCAAAAACTACCGTTCCACGACTTAAATGATGTCATTTATATAGTTACATCTTCAGCCGCACGGTAGGTTTTTTAGCTCTGGGAATTAAATGAAGTCGCTTGAGGTAAGAGTAAGAGGGCGGGGGGGGGGGATTGGGTGGTTGTAACACAAAATTTCAAAGAATCGTCACTTTGATTCTTCAACCCCACCTCAAGATGAATGACAAAGAGCATTGTTAGAGATAAAACGGATGTCTTTGGTGATAATACATCTTCTTATAATCAGAGTATCCTAATAGTAATGAAGAAGTGTGCAGTAATAGACAATAATAATGATCCAACCCTTCTGCAGGTAGCCTATTAAAATGACTTTATGATGGCTCCCAAAACAGATAGCATGACTTGCCCTGCAGATCTCTGCCCTTTTAAGATGGTGAATCTCTGTGCCTCTATTTCTTGAAAATCTCTTTGGTCTCTAAATCATATCGATATATTCAACATTCATTCATTCATAGCTACCATTCGACAAAATAAATTCTTCTCTTACCGCTCTAAAATATTCAACAACTTCTTTGGAATTTCACTTCATATTTGCATCTGAAAAGTAGCCAATAATCTTTGAACCTAGCATGCTGACATTTTTAATATATTCAGTTCATGAATAATTTTCCACGCCACACCGTGACAAAAACCATTCTCATTCATAATCATTTGGTAGATTGTATTTTGGTCTAATAGGATAAACTATTCTCTTTTCTTCACTGGCAACATAGTCAAGGTGTGATGATGTCTACCTTTTGGTTCGTCTTGAAGGACATGTGGCCAGGTCATAAATGTGGCCACTTCAAAAGTGTCAGTTAACAGACCATAATTTCCAAAAAGAGACATAATTTCATCATAGATTTGCTAGACACTGTACTTAGATATAATTTTTATTTGATTTTGTTCATTTATTAATTTTTCCTTATTATATGCATTACTGTTCCATTACGGTTCACCTTTGGCATGAATTTGAGATCCCGACGTGTTGTAGTGCACTAATTTGTCTTCTTAAGAATGCTATGTGATTAGAATATGTGACATTTTCTAGCTTAGGCAAGTAAATCTATTTTTTCTGTGATATTTTTAATTGATATTTGTGGCATTGATAACTTAATTTTAGTAATTTTTGTATTATTCTTCTAGTTTTGTGATTATTATCTATAGTATTAATGGAAGTTTGTTTTTACTCTATTTTCTTTTCCTTGCAGACCGGTAGTATAAGCAGATACTGGGGATGATTGGTTAACCTCAAAACTATGTTTAACCCTGCAATATTAGTTCCTAAGACTAAGAGTTTGCTTTTGTACCACTGAGAATATCTTAAAATAATAATGATCTTAACTACAAGTCCAAAAAAGAAAGAAATTTCAAGAAACATAACAATTGCATATACAGAAAGAGACTTTGGACTAAAATGGATACCTATTATGATGTCAAAAGCTGTCGCTGAATTAGGTTAAGTAAGCTGCTTTATGTGGTACCACCTTCCCCATACAACAGAAATTTTCGACATAATAGAAAGAACTAGGCCTAATTTTTTCAACATGGCTCTGTTTTATCCCACGTGGATGATATATATATATATATATATATATATATATATATATATATATATATATGCCACTCAATAAATACGTGATGAAAAAGCGAATGTGTTTCCGGACGGTTAGCAAATCTGTCTGCTGAAGGACAGGTCGTTGGTTCTACTTACAGATATGAGCATTGGAATTTTTACTGTATTTAATGTTTTCCTTCTCAGTTTCTGTACTATAAAAGTTATGTTTTATGTAAATTTATTTAATTTAAACATTCATAGAGTTTTCCTTAGCTCCATGTGAGAGACTCCACTAGCTAAGAGAGATATATTAATGAGAGAGAGAATATGAACTATAAATCGGTTTGCATCTAATTAAGTTGTCTCTAGTTTAACCAAGAGAGTAAATGCTGTTCTTCAAACCTATTCACATTTTAGGTGAAAATATATATATATAAAGTAAAAGTAAAAGATGGCAATTTTTTTCTGAATTTTCTTACATTATGAATTTGTTATTGGTATATTATTATGCCTCATTGAATAATAACAACAAATTTTTTAAAAACCAGCATCATATCATCACATCTTATTAATATTGCACTTCAGCTTCACATTTTATTAATGCCGAGTATTATGAAATGTTAACAAAATATCACAATCAAGCAGTGTTGATGAAATGTGAGTTGGTACTTAAATCTGAAAATGTCCATATTGCACCATGTAAGAATATGTGAGACCTATTCACTTTAATCCAGAAATTAACTTTACTATTACACTCTAGGATCTTTTCTTATGATGCTAGTAATAAAATGATAATGAGTTGACTTGTAATTTATCGACTACAAATTATTTCGCGAACGTAATCATTAAACAAATTTAGTATTTATTACTTAATTTAAACTTATAATACACAAAAGTATTTATATCTTCATCTACCTCTCCATCTATTTGTTTATTGCTCTCAAAAGCAGGAAAGAGCTGGAAAAGAAACTAGTGTCACCTTAAAACAACTAAAATGACTAATATTTGATGACGCAAATACATCTTATATACATTACAACTAAAAAATTTAAGTTCAGTAATGCGAAAAGCATTACATGACAGGCAAGCAATAAACGATGAATTATTAAACATAAAATTAGAAGTTTTATGATTGATTACATAAAAATCTAAAATCATGTCGAAAGAGTGAATAATTTTATTTCCGAACTTCATACCAAATTTGATGTATTTTGCTTTTTTATAGTGATAATAAAAGAAAAGCACGTATTATGTGAAATAATGAAAAAAATTACCCCGAAAAAAATTTTACTGCGGTTTTCCACTCAAAATCATGATATATTACCCTCTCATTAGGGAGGTAATGATATTATCCTAATGATGAGTGATGGGAAAAACAAGGAAAATTGTTTTTAGTGTCATTTGTACACAAAAATGACAATAAATTTCTTTGTGTTAAATTAAAAATGAAGTATTTTTAACGAAATATTCCTGTGCATGATGGTATTTGTTTTTGTATTTAGTAACTTTTGTAACTTATAAATTAGTACCAAACTACACTAATACACCCTTTCATATACTTCTAATTTGTTTTTTCTCTTTTAATACCACTAAGAATATAACTAGAAAAATACAACAGAAAGCAAATAAAAAAATTCAATAAAAAAATTCAAAATGTTTAATACATAATATTATAATTTGTAAGTTATTGCATAGGGTTTGATTGCTAAATCGAAATGGAATGGATAATTATAAATGAATTTTCTAGATTTAGATTATGCCTTTCTAAGGAATGCATACTCATATATTATTTGTTTTATCATTAATAAAACCTAATGCATACAAAGTTTGAGATACCTAGAATAATAAGACCAGATTTCAAAGCTATTATTTTCTAATGTGTAAATTAACAAAGACAGTTTTTTCAAACCCGCTATATATATATATATATAATACCACGCAATTATGGAGTTTAATTCCTATTTTGACCAATGTAGGATGATAGATGTTTTTACCTTTTTGTGCTGCGATTGAAAATTCAACGGGTCTCTCCAGGTCCGGTTGAGAAACTGTGAAGTCTGGTTGGCGCGCTAAACATAAAAAAGTCCCATCACTTATTAAGTGCCTTAACATTACATCAGCTATTTCTACCAAACTGCAGCGAAGAGTAGTAACTGTGCACGCATTATAATCTTAAGCCTATTTTGATGTGTACTTGTTTTATTAGTTGGTCTTGAAGGCATAAAATGAAGAATCCTTAAATTCATTAAGAGGTTAGTATATCTGAATAATAAACAGCTTGAGAATTAAAAACCATACCTCAAAGAAGTTTAGGCCCTATTCATCTCTCCACCTTGCTTATAAATGCAAATGCATGATCAGTTGAAACGTTTTTGTGAGGCTTCAGCTTTGACAGAAACAAGCCGTCTTTCTCTTCTCAAGATGCTGATATACATCTACGTATGAAGCAATGTAAAATAAGCTTTCAAATTGTTCATTACTAGAAGTATCATGTTTTTTTTAATTTTATAATTCTCTCTCCTAGTGATAATGGGGGTACGATATACATTAAAAGTGTACATGTAATGTAATTTGTCTTATATGGCAAGTTAATTTATTTTCCTCAATTTTTGATTAGTTTAAAGTTTTTATATTATCTAAAAACAGTTTTGGGAGATAAATGATTTGCAATTCTACCAAAATTGCTTATAGAATGAATTGTAATTTTTAAAATTGAATCCAAAAATTAAATTGAAGAAGTGGAAATCATGCCTTTATTAGTGCTATGAATTTATGTGTAAAAAAAGAGAACCCCAAGTTTAATAAAAAAAAAACCTTTTAAATTAAAAATTCATTTAGAAATGAATGAATACAATTAAAAAAGACAGTAATATTGAAATTAGGACAATTTCTTAGTTAAAAAAAATCTTATAAAGTTAGAGATGATCCAAGAAGTGTTAATGATGTTAAGTTTTCGAAAAATCAATTTTAAGTAGTGCAATATTCTTAAATTTAGAAAAGGGGATAAGCGAATATATATATTGGGTGTAAGGGAAAGTTCTGTCACATTTTTTTCTGAAGAAAAAACAAATTTTTCCCTTTTTTCACTTAAAGTTTAATATAAATTATACTATCCTATGTTAGTTACGTCTGTCTTCCAGTTTTCTCGCAGTTTATCAAACTCTTTGGAAAAGAAGTCTTCTGTTTTGGAGACAAAGTATTCGTTCACTGTCTTTTGGACACCATCATGATTTATATATTTATTTCCATCAAGAACGTTTTGCAATGACCTGAATAGATAATAGGCAGATGGTCAAATGTGAGGACTACATGCTGGTTGAGGTAAAGTTTCCCAACCCAATTCTGCAATTTTTTATGCGGTGTTCCTTGCTACGTGGGGTTTAGAGTTGTCGTAAAGAAGATTCGTACCTTTTCTATTGGCCAAGGAGGACATATATGTTGAATTTCTTCATTCAAAACATCAAGTTGGGAACAGTAACGACCGTTTCATTTTCTTTCAGCAACTCATACAGCACTACACCTTTGTTGTTTCCCCAACAATACAACATAACCTTCTGATGCACGCTAGTTTTATTTGTGGATGGTAGTGACTCTCCTTTGTGTGTAATGCTTTTTTTCTAACCACATGCTTATACACTATCCACTTTTCGTCTCTAGTCATTAAGTGGTAGAAAAATGGCCCCCTTTTGTGACGAGCAAGACTTGAAGAACATATCGAAATTCTGTCTACTGAACTTTTTTCACTTAATTCATGTGGCACCCAAACAGAGAGTTTGAACAGGAAACCAAGTCTTTTATTGTAATTCAAAGCAGTTCTCTGATGAATTCCATGCTTGAAGCTCACATCTGTGGAAGTTACAGTGGCATTTGTTCTGATCATACTGCGCAGAACTTCGTCACTGACATCTGATGACCTTTCGTATCTGGGTTCAACTTTCAAAGAAAAATCACCCTAGCAAAATTTCACAAGCCATCTTTGGCATGTTCGAGCTGTTAATGCTCCAAACACGTCACATAGATTTATTTTTGCCTCCATTGCGTTATTCTCTTTTTGGAACTCAAACAACATACAATGTCTTAAGTGCTCTTTTTCTTCACCCTTGTCGACAGTTTTACGAATTTAAAAAAACTAAAATGGGGAAAAAATGTGTTTAAATCATCAATAGTATACTAATCTGCTAAAACTGGTTTTAGTCGGATTCGAATTCTTGTTAAGGACCGAAAACGCATAAAAGTGCATGTGTTCAAAAACGACAGAACTTTCTCTTATACCCAATTTAATTTTGCTATACTGTTTGCCATCAAATGAAATGTTTTAAGGTTGTATATATAGTGAATTTTCAAAAATCTTTAAATACAACACAATGATCTTTAAGTTTGATATTTTAATATATCACTATCTTATCTCTACTATCTCAATTGAGATTTTATACACGTAGATGAAACATTTCACTTTACTTCTTTATTTGATGTACATTAAAAGTAGCAAATTTTCAATCAATTTTTTTTCAAAGAACTTATATTTGAAGAAAATGTAGGGTAAAACGCAGGTTATAAATTATTCTGAACTGTGTAGATTAATGTTATATTTTAAATACGATTAAATTTTAATGTGTAATTAGAAAGTAACTGTATTGTTAATCCCCCCCCCCCTCCCCGATCAATGGTGTCAGAACGGGTCCACGAAATTCATCTTGCCGGAGAGGCTAGATTACGCCTGTCCTCAGCCGCAGCGTTGCAAGAGCTAATAACAAAAACTTATTTCAGAACATTTTGTCATATTGGGTAAGACAATAGAACTTTTAATACTTTTGTGTTACAGGTATTCTCATCATGCATATACTATTTTATTACTCAAAACACATAAATTTGCACTTTCTAAAGCAAATTTATAGTTCATAATTTCATTTTCAGCCCCATGATGAATAATACTGTTTTTTTTAAAATAGGAATGCATCTGCACAGTTCTACTCTTCGCCTCCTCATGAGTGAATCATTGCCTCTTTCACAGAATCGTGCGTTGTTGCAATGCTGGCACTAAGAGTGTCGGTGCAGTTCTAACTCTAATTGTACCTAACTTAATTGATTTGCTTTGATTCTACAAGTGTAGATAATATTTATGCGCATATAAGTGCATAATTCTATTCTAAAAATAAAAAGATCGATTCACTTGTTTTAAAAGATTACGATGGTAGAGCATTTAAGAACCTGGAATAGCTTTTTAACTGATAATTCGACTACGAAATACTTAAATAACAGAAGCATCTCTAACGTTATTCCTTAAAACATTATAAAAGAAATAATTTATAATTTTTTATTCATTTTTAATAATTTTTAGAGATTGCATTTTTAAGTGAAATAATTCATAAGAATCCATTGATTATTTCACTATAAATTAGTTCATCTTAAAATTAAATCAAAACTGTGGTTTAATTTTTTTCAGACCTATTTTAGAAAAATGCTTTGAACCATTTCTGAAACAATTATTTGATTAAAAATATTTATATGAAAATAAATATTTCTTATGCAACATTATGGTAAATCAGAATTCTAAATTTAATAAGCATCCTCAAGAAATAATTGTTTAATATGTATTCGAAAGTGTAATATTTGTTGTTTAAGAAATTAATTAAAATTTTTTTTTTCTGAAACAGTGACTAACTCTTATTTAAAAGTTTTTCTGAAAAAAATTAAATTTTAATCTTCCTTCAATTTGCTTCGAAATGGAATCCATCCACAAATTAAATTACTTGAGAGAGTGTTTAAGAATTCACCCCTTTGCAAAACTAAAAGTTAATTAAATTACATTTGTGGGAGGAACTAATTTTTTGTTATTAAATGAGTATTCTGTTTGTAATGTTTCCTTTGATTAAATATAAATATTTGTTTTGATTATTGATTCTTTATTTTATTTTTTATAAATTAGCTTTCTAATATACTGCTAAATACCAAATTCTTCCATTGTTCATTTTTATAAATACATTAACAGAATTAAAAGAAATTTTTAATGCTCATAATTATTTTATAATTTAATCTTCCCAATAGGAATTTAGTATCAATAAAGTTTTTAACAAAGGTTTGGATAATATTATTAAGATCATCTAACTAAAAATTTTTATAGGATTTTTTTTATCATGCATTACATTATTCATTTCAATTTCATGCAAATCACATGCGTAGCTTCATGCAAATATTTATACAAAGATTAGGAAAAGATAAATTATATTATTTTAACTATCTACAATGAGGTATAATCATTCACATACCAAACTAAGACAGTTATACATATATAACTCTCAGCTAAAAAAATATACAATCATAATAGTATTAATATGCTTATTATAAAAGTATTTAAACATTTATAAGACAATTTATTTCGAATAAAAAGTTCCGAACTTTGGCCAATTTGAAATTTAATGTTCACATGCATATTTTGTTTTAAATATAAGTCCTTATTTACTTTTAGCAAGTAATAAAAATTTTAAGAGAAAAATATTTCTGAACAATAAAAACTAACATTAAAAATATTTTTTCTTATTTTACCCATACATTTATGTAATATTGGGCGAGATTTTAATTGGTATTTTTTTCAAGAATTCTCACAGTATCTTATAATTTGTGGGTGCAACAGTGTCCCTAGTTAAATATAGGTTTGTTATAATGTAAGTTTTTTCTTATAAGTAACATCCCGTAGCTAAAATGGGCCAAAGAAATGCTGCCAAAGTTAGCAAATGCTGTGTAGTATGTGGATTATAAACAAGATACACCCAAAGAAATTTTTAAAGAAAACTAATTTTTACGAAACTTTGCTTTACATGGACAAAAAAGAAATTAAGCAAAGGAAACAACCCTTACAGAATGCACGAGCAATGTGAGCATTTGTTGACTAGTTTTTTTATCACATGCCAATGAACCACATTGAATACAATTAGGAAAACTAATATCAGTATAGTGTTAAATTTTATATAAAAGATTGTTTTGCAAAAACAGAAACAGATTATGATAAAATGCCATAAACTTAGCAAATATTAAAAGCATTCGAGGCAATGTAATGGAAATTGTCGTCATCGTGCTTCTATAAATTTCAAGGTGATTGATAGTATGTGCAAAAGAAAATCGTATCGTAATTGGTCGTATGTAATGTTTTGCACATGAAGCATAATAAAGTTCTTCAAATCGGCCAACGTCACAACACCTCAATCATAGTTCGAGAACTTTTAAAGGCATCATAACCAGAAATCTTTCGGGGTCAAATTTGGTGAACGTGTTGGTTATGGATTATTACAACAGCAACTAATAATACTTTGGTGCTAGGAAAAAGCTACTTTATGGACCATGAAACAAATGGAGAAGCACCATCTTGTATAAAAACAGACATTGTAGAATGCTTTTGGTATAGTTGTAGTACAACAAACTTCTGTAGCATATCATGGTGCTGACAGCTAGTAACAAAACATGTGGCAATACTACATGCAATAACTTCTTCGAAGAAAATTGAACTAGCATTAATAAATCGTGAATTCATACAAGAAAGACAACTATGAAGAATATAGGGGAACTTCGTGGAAAATCCACTGTTTCTCCCCATGCAAAATGCAGCAATTATGTTTGTTAATTTTCCAATTTAAGTAGAAAGGAGTTAGCAACACCATATCAAATCAACGGTCACTCTAGTGAAAAAAGCAAATTGAGAATGTGAACCATTGTACACATGAGATCATTGTACGCATGAAGCACATTATGGCTCCAGAGTCAAATGTCAGTGACTGTACGATAATAACTGTCTTGATATCCCCAAAAAGTTATGACATGTTAATTCTATTGGTTCAGTCTTCTCCAATCTGAACTCTGTTTTTTTAATAGCACTATTACAGCCCCGTCACATCTTTATCAAGCATTGATCCACGTTGTGTATTCTTTAGACTACGAAATTTTAAAACCATAGCATAAGCATTACTCTTATTTTCGTAGAACAGCTTTATAAGTCATGCATGTGTTCGACTAACAACATCACTATCTCAGAATAAAGCATACATACATCTGTGAACAATTTATACTCAGACCTGTTTTGCATGCTGTTTCCTAGTCTTTGTACGTTAGCAAATTTCAAGAATTCTCCCCCCCCCCTTCCCCCGCAGAACCGATGAAAGTCTAATGGTTTTTTGGGCTGCTTAAAAATCGTATCCTGAATTGTTAAAATCATGCATAAAATTCTTAAGACTCATTTCCTTCTTTAAATTCACTTTTTATTTAGGCGAAGCGTCACTTAATGGCCATTTATTTGTTTTTATTAAATTTATTTTCAAATTTATTTGACATCCCTTGTGACACTCTTATATACACTCCGTATGCCACATTGGTGGTTATTATCAAATTCGCTTTAGAAACAGAATGCAATTTTTATAGGGTAAGTTTAATTATAACCACCCTATATATAATCTTGTAAGCCAAAGTATCAAAAAGTTATTGCCATAAAGTTATTCCTTTCTTATTGAGCAATTTGGTTTTAATTTTACATTTACCTGAATAGGTGTCAAAATATTTAATGTTAAAAAATTAAAACAAAGTTTGAAATAATTTAAAATTTTTCAATTCTGAATAAATACAAAACATAATCAGTTTCTTTTCGAATTTTGAATAGTAAGTGATATGAAATTCAAATATAGAGCGGAAAGATTAAAAATAAAGAACAAATATACAATTTATTAAAAAATTCATAGAAATTCTATTTCAGAAGGATTAAAAAAAAATTAAAATGCGTTTTTTGTAAATGGGTAGACTATAGCATGCAAGGTACAAGTGCAACGTGCAGCAAGTGGATGATTGGTAAAAGCAGCTAAAATACAATTGATACTTCAAATACAAACACACATTAAATGTAACAAAAGAATAAATATATATTTTTTACAAGTACAGCATCTAAAACACATATAGATAAATTCGTTATTTATGAGACAAAAACATTTCAAAGGTTATCAATACAGGAATACTGATGCAAATAAACATACATTAAAAAAATTTAGAACAATAAGAAGCACATCAATTCAAGCAATTGTCAATAATCAGGCATATTTAGATATATCTTATACAATGACATCCAGCTTTAATTTGACATAAACGTTCGAATTTAGTATTTTGTAAGAAAAGCAACACACATAGTACAAGAACAAGATGCATCAAAACAAACACAACGAAATATATATACAGAGTCATAACTTAATTAAATCATTACTTCATTAAAGTTGTGAATGTATTATTTTCTTACCTTAAAAGGACCTAAAACTACTATTAGAAAGAATCAAGTTTCGATTCTTACTCGAAATATATGTTTAAACGTGCATTCTGTTCAAATTTTCAATGTTCCTGAATAGTGTTTGCTAACTAATGAATTCAATAGTTCAAAGACCGTATTTAACATTTGAGAGGAATTATTCTAATGAAATTACATGTTTTAAATAGGGAACGTAAATAAATAGTCAAAAGTAATGAAAAAAGTTTTGTGTAATGATTAAAGGTAAATGAGATTTAAAATTATTAGGTTATGAAATAAAGAATACCTAAATAAAAATAACGGAGAAAGATTTTTAAAAAGTTCATACATTTAATTAACTCCACTAAATATATTGACTTTAAAGTACACGAAAGCACTTCAGAAATTATATAAACTTTTTATAAGAAGCTAAATATAAATTCAAAATCTGCAGGAGAAAAAGAACAACTTCTTATGTTAAAAAGTTTTCAAATAGTACATAAAATTTTTTTAAAATTGCATCCTCACCAACTATTTGTTCAAAACTCCTTAAAAAAAGTAATATTCTTTTTTCACATTTGGCACTCGATTGATTTAAAAATGATCCTCAAGAAGAAAACTACAGTTAATCTGAAATCTTTTTGGCCTGTCAATTTTATAATTTCTTTCTAACTGAGCTACAATCCTGAAATAGTCCATAGTAGCCATGTTTATCCAAACTAGCTATTACTTTAAAATCAATTCTTATACTATTTGGAAAAAAGTCCTAAAGAGTACTAATATTCAAAGGTACAAGAATATTAATCCTTAAAAATTATATTAACACAACTACAAAAGTTTTTAAAACCCTAAAATTTAGAGAAAATAATAATTTAATAAATCATCGATTACTTTGTTTACATGCTGTTAAAAGCCAAAAAAATAATAACTTTTATAATTTAAAAAGGAGTATTTTCCTTGACTGCTTTTAATTTGCAATTAACAAAAATGTACCTTTTCTGCTAAAGAAATTTTTCAAAATCTCTTTTTATTTGAAAAATAAAACATTTAAATCAAAAAATATTCTACTTAAATATTTCCTTGGATAACTTGTAAAAAATCTTTTCTTTTAACTCCCGATATATTCAAAGGAAAAGTATGTATCTTTTACGCTATAAATAGAAAGATTTTTATTTGTTCTGTTTTCCTATTTGTTGAATTCAAGCCTTATTTAATTTATAAAGAATCTGTTCCGTGATTAATTATCCAAACGTTAAAATAAGATTTTTAATTAATTCGGAACATGCAAAGATACTCACATTCATTCATTCATATATATACATATATATGCACTCTTTTGCAAGAAAAAAAATCGAAGCACCAAGAAGGTGTTGTCCGATTGTGATGAAATTTCGTAAGCAAAAACATTTTGATCGAACATGCGATTGATCAAATTTTCAAGAATAATGAACATAAATTGCGATCGTAGCTTGCATTTCTGCTGAACAACCGGTATAAAACCGGTAATTTAGAGGCGTACAATTTATCTCTTTTCGTTTTTGTCGTTGTGATTCTCTAGAGAAAAAACAAATGATGCCATCACAACGTTTTCGAAGACCTTATATGCAACTGAATGACTTTAAACGTCGCATTGTCGGAATGCGTAAGGCCAACCAAGCAATAGGTCGTCACCTACAAAGTACAGACGCAACTGTTGAAAGGAGCTGGCAGCAATGGATGAACTTATCCACACAATAAAGGCTCTGGAAGGGCAAAATACACAAACGCGAGGCTAGATGGAATGATTGTTCGACAGGCCCGAACTGCTCCAACGGTATCATTGTCTACTATTCAACGTACTGCAGGCTTTTATAATACCCATCCCGTAGTACTTGCCATCATTTCATGGCTCTTGGCTGTAGCGGGGTTACGCTTGCAGCGACCTTTAACACATCTGCCTTTAATCCCACAACATCGTCGGAATAATTTGGAGTGGAGTCGACGTCGATCATCATGGTTGCCATCAGACTGGCAATGTATAGTGTTTATCGATGAATCCCGCTTTACTCGTGAAGCAGATGAACATCGTCTTTAGGTCTAGAGAGGTCGGGACAAACGATTTCAATCAGCCTTTGTTTTACAAAGACATACAGCCATAATCCCTAGTGTGATGATGTGATGTACTATCTCATACGACAGTAGGTTATCTCTTATCATCCTCCATACATCTTTAACAGCTCAACGATATGTTGATACCATCATGCGGCCGATTGTGTTACACTTCATGGCATGTCATCCAGGAATCAATTTCCAACAAGATAATATCAGGCCCCTTACCACTCGCATATCTCTGGAATGCTTTCTTGCCGCTAATATTCTTCCTTGGCCTGCAAGGTCACCAGATCTTTCAGCAATCGAACATGTTTGGATCATGGTAAAGCGCCACATTTGGGCACAATAAAATATTGCAGATCTAGGGCAATAACTGGAGAATGCCTGGCAGAATGTATACCAGGATAACATTAGAAATCTCTATCACTATTTTCCGAGGCATATACAAGCATGTATCGCCACCAGAGGAGGTCCCACCAACTTCTGATTTGAACATTCAAGCTGCAATCGTAAGCCGTAGATGGGTCTTATAGCCATGATTTTTTCATAACTTTTTTTCTGTGTATGAGCTGTACACATATTTAATTTCATTAAAAACAACCACTTCCTCCATTGTGCTTCGCTTTTTTGCAAAAGAGTATGTATATGTATGCGTGTGTGCGGATGACGTATAAAACGTAGTTACAATTCATATTGAATTGAATTTAAATTATTACCAAAATGATAAATGAGAACTGTAGAAAACAATTACATGCTTTTTAGTTGGGTTGGAAGAAAATAATTTCGATTTTTTGAATGAAATTTTTTTGCATAAAAAAAGTAATTTTAACGCTTTAAATATCTTTTATTCTGTTCAATTATCTGTTGTCATTCATCTGTTAACTTAATGAATCTGCTCTCATTGAATTTCTGGTCCTTATCAGCAAAAAAATCGACGAAGTGGGCTTTGAGCTCATCATCATAATAAAATTTTTACCATTGAAATTTTTTTTTGTAAAATTCAAATAAATGATAGTTAGATGGTCGGGTGCAAAGTCGGGGCTATATGGATGGTGCGACATCACTTCCCAGCAAATATGTAATTATCGCGTACGTTTTACAAGTTAGTACGCAGGTCTCGCTTAACTGACATCTAGGGTTATTTTTTTTTACTTTTAATTGAAAACTTTTCGTCTTGTGAAGGAATCGTGATACATGTAAATAGAAATTTGCTATTTAAATTAAACAATAATGTATGGACGAGAAAGAGTACGAGACGATATCGTGTCATTGATGGTTTTCAGAACAATAAGTGATGGTTCTGAAATTGTTAATAGTCTAACACAGTGCTTCTCAAATTTTCAATATTCGCGATCCAATTTTCAGTCATAATTTTGTTCCCATCCCCCTCATACAACAACTATGCATTGAATGCAATAATAATGTACTTCGACGCTAAACCTAGAATGCGATTTTAATTATAAACTGCACGAAAATTATCAAGATAAGTATTATATTTTGTATATGATAAGTTCATGGGTGCACTAGTAATTACTAGTTTTTTTTTAGTTTGGTATTGATCAATTCCCTCTGAAATACTTTTCTCCGTACTGATACATTTATAAGTACTTTATACTAGTGTGACTATGTATTTCATTTTTTTAGTAGCTCAGAATGTATTTTGTTTTGCTGCCTTTAAGTAAATTGATAATTATTTTAAATCTTTTATTTCCAACTTTACCATAGGCTCGTTCCCCCCACGTAGGGGTTAACACGCCCCCCAGGGCTGCTCGCAACGGATTTTACAATTTAAGAAACGCTGGTCTAGCAGTGAAACAGTTTAGGGAAACGAACCTGCACTATTTCCCTTGTTTAGGGAAATAGTGCATATATCAAACTCTGCCGTATGGAGGTTTCACTTATATAGAAAAGTAACAATATTATTTACACATATTTCGTTACGATTTTTTAAGGTATCCGACTATTTGCAACAACTTTTTTTTGAAAAAAATGGAGATATGGGGATTTTGTTGTTGTTGTGATTTTTAGATTTATTTAGTACATTTTAAGAAAAATGTGCCAAAATTAAGAAGAGAAAAAAAATTATTAATACTAAAATGGGGGAAAATGGTTAAAAATTTACAAAAATGTAACATTAACGCTGCCCAATCTGTGCCAAAAGTTTATGAACATATTTTCAATTTTGAAGTGTTGCTATGTTATTCATTTTTGAAATGACCTTGAAATGACTTATTTTAGTTTATTACTTTTTTCTCTAATTGTTTTGAAGTTTTTCAAAAATATTGCTAAAATTTCACTTAGTTATTTTTGTAAAATTTAGGTAATTTATATTAAATATTGTTAGTTAAATACTATTATTTATTGATATTGAGTCCCAAAAAAGCCTTTATAATGTTTGAATAGGCTATTTTGTTAAAACAAATACTCCGAACGTGTTCGAATACCTTACAAAATTCTACTGTTTTTGAGACTTCTGCATGTGGGAATCCTATACACCACAAAAATCTACCGCTTGATATATTTTGCAATTATATTAGAATATATATATCACAGAGAACTTTTGAAAAATATGATTTTATGGACAGAATATAAGAATAATGCATGAACCCCATGAATTTGATGGTTCTTTTATTAGTAAATGAAATGATATTTCAAAACTATAAAGAACATAAAGAGAAACCTATTTGTTTTGGAACTATCCTAATATAAGATCATTTATATTTACTCAAATTAATATTTTGCTAATTAGTTTATAAATAAACTCAATAAAGACATTGAAATATATTTCAATATTAAAAATGCTTAGTGTGGAGGATATTTCAAATAGATTTATTCAGATATAAAAATTATTTTGTGAAATTTTCTTAACACATGAGCTTAATTTTAAAATATTATGGGGTTGTAAAATGTAGTTCTGTAAATAGGAAATACTTGAATCAAAATATTTGTCTGGACGTAAAATTATGTTGCAACACGTTCTGGTTCAATTATGCAATGTAAATTGAGCTAAAATTAAATTTATAATGCACGATAGTTACGAGATATTGATATACTAGTCAATGCAAGTTCTCAGTGGGAATTTAGTGATGGAGAAATGAAAAGTCACATGGTATAAGTAAGCTGTATAAAAGTATTAATCAATATGACATAGAATAAAATATTTTTATATGTATGCTAAACTATTAAGGTTAACTAATTATTTATTAATCTGAAACGATAATTTTAAAAACTACAAACTTATTTTAAATAAAGCGTTTGAAAGAATTAACTACATTCATAAAATTCGATACATTTTAAATTTTGACTTGAGTCAGTGTGACTAGAAAAGGCTTTTAAAATATATACAAATGCAGTTTCAAATTGCTTTCGTATCTAATTAGCATATTAAATACACAAAACAGAATGCAAATTACAGAAGCTGAATATTATTTAACTTTCTGAAAATTTATTAAACCTGAATCAATTACTTCTTTTATGTTACTTACCCTTAGTTTCTAAAAGAATTAGATACGTGTTAAGCATACATGAATATTAGATTATGCTGCATTTCAGAAGCATTTATCGAGCTATATTTCAGAAATTCCAAGTATATAAAGTTACGTAGCTCCATATTTATTGTTTATTCCTCTTTAATGACTTATAATAAATAAATGTGTATTTCAAAAGCGTATGAATTGCTAATAAAATCGCAAATCAAAATACTTTCCCATTTCTCTGAAAAGGAAACATTAATTGAATAAATGTGAAAACTTGCTTACATTATCCTTTTGTATTTGCAATTAATTCAGTGGCCTAAAATTAGTTTTGATATTTACATAATACACAAGTTTCTGTCTTTTAGATATATAACAATAAACTAGTATGATGAAGTTGTAGCATTCTTATAATATCTTACCGACCTCATTGGATTATATTATTGTAAATTAAATGTGTCTTCTGTATAGCTTTTCTTGGGAGATATTTTTTAAAATGCATAAATGTGTAAATACTAAATTAATATTGCATCATTGGAAATATGTTTAGGGTGGCTGAAAAGTATTACTACATTTTCAAAAAAGGAATTAAAAGCAAGTATATAAAGAAAAAATCTAAGCCAATTCATACTTAGAAAAATGAACTGGTGCCATCTGTTGCAGAAAGCTGTAACTTCATCAGAAATAACGCAGAATAAATTAAAAATAGAATTTAATTTATAAATTAATATTTGAAAAAACTGTATTAACGTCAAGTGTCATCCCCTACAAGTTTGAAAAATATATTTGAACTTGAATGGATGAATAGAAAGTATTTTATTAACGATTGAAATTTTGTATAAGATATATATATATATTTAGGAAGAGACTGAACTATAATAGTGAAAATGAAAATTGAATAAACAAAGAATTTCGCTTACGGGATCTTATGTTCCATGAAGAAAATATTAGTAAACTGTATGATGCAATGTCTACGTTTTGCAACATTCCTGTTTCAAAATGGCTTCACTTCATTAAAATGCGCAAGTTGTAGTCTGGGCTTTCGAATTTAAATCTGCAATACATATGCAACGCAAAAACGAAGTCCACCTTCTTTTTAACCAAATCCACCCTTTTGGGACATGAAAAATTTATGAAGTAAGAAAGCGTAATGTTAAAAACAAAATCTGGTCACTTTAGCAGAAGCTGAGATGGCGTTACTCGTTTACACTTTATGTGTTGCAAGTGACTAATAATGTCCCCATTGAAATTGTGCAAAAAACATTAAAAAAAAAAAACTTCGGTGTTTCAAAAACCTTAAGTGAATATCTGTATTAGTTCGGTAATTAAAATTTGAAAATGTTGCTATACTTTTCGGATATCCTGTATATGTTAAAATACAACCCGCGTAATATTAAGTGTCATAATTGATGCAGTACTATATTAAATGCTATGGTATATGTATATCTTATTTGCAGCATGAAAAATGCCCATACCACGATAATTTAAAATAATTCAACAATTTTCACTAAGGATATTGCGGCTTAATAGATTAAGTACTTCTCAAGTGGTATTATGATGTTATTTTCAAATTATTCGATAACGAGTAACTCTTAGCTATAATTCTATTCACACACAAGATGACATGTCGCAGCCCAACGCGAGAAAATTGCAGCTGAATTCAATTCAATGCTCAACCCAAAACTGTCAGTATGGAGGACAAAATGCAACACTAAATGAAATATCCTTCTTCGGAGAGATCGAGAAAAAGACTTACTGTTAAATTGCTTGCTTCTTGATGTGTCACCCTCCACATCGACAGCTGTCGAGGCTTCATGGGGGGCTGCGTAGTCTCCCTTCGTCGACTGTGAGTCAGCGTCTTTTGTACCAGATACGGTGACAGACTTGGAACGATGTTGGATGGATTCAGGGGACTCGGCAGTTAGTTCATGGTCTTCGGGTTGGGTTCGGTTTCCGGAGAATTTCAGTTTCATCTTCTTCCATCGATCTAAATATGCACATAAACAGAAACCGTAACTGTGAGTATTGTGTATTGTTGTAATCGTGATCTATTACATATGGCTAGTAATTTCTTGTCAAAATGAAATGTTCCATTTAATACAGTTCATTTTAAATCTGTTTGTTATTTTTGATTTTGTGCCAATCTCTACGATGAAATGTTAAATATTGCCATACTTGATGAATGCGATGGATTTTATCGGTCTTCAAGATCTTATTGTAATGACGGTAGTTGGGAAAAAAACAGGCATCTAAAGTATTATTTTTGTTATTCCAAGCAGAAGACTGTTATAACATTTACAATTAAATTTGGTGAATATGGATACATTTAATGAAATCGAAATTCATCAATTTAATAACATGACTGCAATATTATTCGTGTTAGCCAATTGATAAAAATAAATATGAATCTTATACATATAATTCAGATTTGGTGGTGGATATGGAAAACTTTACTGATATCTAAGGGTTTTATCGAGATTATGATAGGCTCCTTTTTTGTGTGTGTGGAGTTGGCAGAGTTATCTCATATGTGATTAATATATTACTTCTATTAAAAAAATTATATGACAATTGTAAAGCTTGAAGAATATTGCAGAACTTAGCGAATATGGCAAATTTTATCAGTATGAAAATGTTGCACACAAATTATGACAATGTCGAGAAAAAAAATATGCACTTAAAATAACTGTTTCATCTGCTCCATTTTGTATTTATACTTATCCAAATTATTTTGCAAAATATTTTCCTTTGGACACTTTACTTCTATCTTAGTAAAATTATTAAAAGCTCTAGGGTTTCGTGAGAGATTCTCACTAATGTGCTGAAACTTAATTGTTTTTGAACTGGTATTTGTATTACGTCTAATATTATGTTTCTTTAAAATAACATCAATTTCAATGATATTTCAAGTGTGTAATTCTTAAGTTATAGTAGTAGTATACTGTTTATTGATTGAAATTAGGAACATAAAAACATCTTCCAAGGAGATTTTTGTTTTAATTTTTCCATCAGTATGGTATACATAATGAATATTTATATAGCTCTTCAGATGTACAATTATGAAGACTAACTAAAAGCATCAAGGTAAATGTTATGAAGCACGGATGTCTTTTTATATGAACATAATTAGATTGTTATTCTTCTTGAGTTAAAATACTTCTATGAAGGGTTCTAATCTTTCAGGAAAGCCTATTTAAAAATCTAATTTCTTTCTTAATGCATAATTTTAATTAATTGTGTGTTTAAACCTAAAGAATATATTCAGAAGTCGTCTTTCAAAGTGTCGAGAATATAATTACGAATTTTTTTTTGGTTAGTTGAGTTGTTATGTAAATAACTGATAAGATTAAAGATGGTGATTTAATAAATCCCATTAGAGTTTACGAATAGAGGAGGAGCTTGATTTTTACATAGAAGAAAGGTAATATATGATACTTAGATTATGTGAAAGTTTAAAACAGAACTAATGGCTTTTTTTCCACTTAAGTAGACGGAAAATATGGAATTCGTTTTTCGTCTGTTCATAGAGAACTTTTGTGTAACTCTCAAATGATTAATAATCGTCTAAATATTGGTAAGAAGACAATTTATCAGATTTAATCGAAGGATTGAAAGAAGAAAAAATATCAGTAAGATTTGTTTTCTGCATCATCACCGCAAAAGAAGCTTTTATGTAACGGGAGCTTTTTACTAGTTTCGCATCAATCTTTGGTCCACAGTATCTATTTTCTTCCTAAAACTTTATCATTTTTAAAATAATTCAAAATCAAATGTTATCGTCAAAGTAAAAATTATACAGTAAGAATGGCTCTTTTTAGCTGTGAAACAAAACAAAAATATCTGAATATTTGATATACCAAATATTTGAATTTATCCTTATTCAAAACACTGTTTTCTTAAGAGGCATATCAGTGCTAAAAGAGACCGGGGAAAAATACGTGAATTTTTCAAGACGATTTATAGTTTGAAGTACAGGAAAAATACATTATATACGAAAATTATTCACAGTCAAGTCACACCATGACCACCCGCCAAAAATCAGAACAATCACTTTTCGCAACGTGAGCCCTGCGAGAAAAGAAAGAAAAGAGTAAATGAAGTACTGCAAAGCAGGTACAGGAATGTAAAATCATGCTGACTCCGAGCAACTGTTGCAGTCACACAGTTGAAAAAAGATCGCGTGAGTCAACCCCCATCAAGGTAGTTTCACCAATTCTCGAATGGGCTTATGTTTGGGAAGTTTGGGGACCAGGGAAGTAAAGTGAACTCATCTGTGCACTTTGGAGAAAGCACATGTTCTGCGAGTTGTAAAGCATATTGTATCGATTGTATCGTCTTGCTAATAGATTTCCTCTTTCAAACAATCCTCATGTATAGAGAAACACATAATTCCAAAAGAAAAATGTAAGTTTTTGTTGATCTATCGTGTCTTCAAAAAGGAAGCGTCTACCATTAGAATACCACAAAAATGTTCAACACCTTCTTTCGTTTGATTTGTTCTAGCAATTGCTTAAACGTGGTTTGTTTTATTATGTTTCACGGCATATACACTAACATCTTTCTGTACAATGTAGCATAAGAAGCATTTATATTAAAAAGCCTCCCATCGCCACTCCTTGGATGTCCAGTTGCAGTACAGCATACAAATTCCAACTTTCGTTACCGAAGAATAGACATCATCATAGATGAATTAAACAGATATGAGTTGTAGTTAAAGAAATTCTTTTCGTAATCCCTTGAATCATCTGGATGAAAAGTTGGTCAACGGCTACACGCCTATTTACTTAAGGACATCTTCTGAATCATATATACCTTATAGTACTGTACATTTGCTCCATCGCTGATTTTCAGTAGCACTATTTTGATATTAAGAGTACATTTTTAACACGTATGCACGTTAAAAAGTAGCCATTTGAGAAATGCTGCCACACTTTAACTGGAAGCTAATGATAATGCCCTTTTGGACTAGAAAAACTTACTCAGTTTTGGTGTTATTACTAGGATTGCAATGTTTTTCACTTCCCTCCGGCATTCATTAGTACCACATGCCTTTTGGCGTCAAAAATCGGTAGTGACCATATTAATGCTTCTGAAATGCTTACATCCATCTTGCACACACTTCTTACATTTACTTATTACATTTAAGTCACATTTTTTGCCTATCTTTGAAAACTTCGAAAATGAAAAATGTTTCTTTGAAAAATCAAATAGTTAAAAACTACGGCCCATTTTTTCACGAGCAATAAATATCTGTAATGAAAAATAGAAAAGAATTTCATTACGTTCCCTTTCAAATATGCTTATGATTGATTACTTGTCATTTGCTTTTATTTATACAATGTTTATAATGTGTAATAGAATCTACTTTTTCTTCCGACAGTGGGAAATTTAAATGAAAGATTCATACCAAGTTTTTTATTACGAATAAATGGTAACATTACATTTATGATAAAAACGTTATTTATATTTAGTTCCTTAATTTATATCCATAATTTTCAAGTACAATAAAGTTCATGAACATATTCAGTGATGGCAAATAATCCAAGATTGTAAAACGTATCATTGTCGTAAAGAAAAAATTGAAATTAGTTCATCTTTTAACATAAGGTTTAAATGTTTAATGCCTGAGGGAAGAGATATATTTTAAGATAGCACATTCATTTTCAAAAAAACTCTATAGTACAGAGAGTATATTTTAAGAAAGATACCTTAAATAATATTTAAACTAGTTAGCAGTTTTGTACTTTTGTCTATGTTTCAAAATTAATTATGAAAAGATCAGATTTATATTCTTATACTTTTAACAGCAATATAAATTCAGTTATCTAATTATTTTTATATATGTTTCAAATAAAGCCACAACTACTAAAAAGCATATTTATCGCTGTTTATGTACACTGAAAGAATAACAAATTGCATAATAATTGCAATAAATAAAAGAAAAATTATTAAAAAACATTAAAAATTGTAAAGCATAAATATTGTTTTCTAAGCTGTAATTGATTTGAAGCATCTCATATAGTCAAGGTTATAACAAAAAAAGTTTAAAAAGCAGAATTGTTTTAGGAAAAACCATTTTACTTAAATAAAAATGTAGAATCGTGGACAGATTTTTTTTTATGTAATATCTTTAATTTTACATTTGTAAATGTAAGCTTTCATTTTTAGCAATCTTTTTTTTAAACTTGAATATCTATATTTGCAGTTATCTTCTAGTATAACATTTAGGTATCATGAAATATGAAGTATAATTATATACCTGATTAGTGTACAGTTCTAAAATGAATTTAAAGCATTAAAAGTTTTTAAAAATCTGTGATTACAAAATTAACCCTAAAACATAAGGGCTACAATATTTTTAAAAGCATTTCTCGTAAAAAATTATTATATATTGCATAAGAAAACCCTCCACTTACAAATGAATCTAACAATAGTTGTAAAACATTGCATAAAAACCTAGAAAAGTCGAATTTCTCATACAATTAATATATAATTATTCATCAACATTTTTTTTAAACATACAGCAAATCATTCATTTGTTATGTTTTAGTAGACATTTCAACAGACTGTTTTTTTCCTTCAAGTTAATGAACATTCTGTAAAAGGCAACTATCTCTATGAAAAGCCAGTGCAAAGCATATATTATTGCCACAGTGAATATATAACACTGGCATGAAAAATTATCTAACACTAGAGAAGCCAGTAATGTGCAAAGTGCACATGGATAGTGTTAACAAATCGTTTAGTAACGCATCAACTGTCCTAAAAAAAGGTTACTATATCTAATAGAGAAGCCAGTGCAAAGCATCGTTAGATGAAGCATGTTATACCAGTTAGACTTTGTTATTCACTTTTGTGAAATATGCGCATAGTTTTTCGTATTGTCAGTTACATTCAATAAAATGTTAATATTATTTATACCATAATAAATAGTCCATATCCTTAAAACTTATTTTATAGATTAACATTTTACAAATTAATTCTTATTATCAGTATATAAGTCAGTAAATATTACTGCACATGAAATACAGATGCTATAATAGTATACCTAGCAGGGATGAGTTTCGAAGAATAATTCTGCTAAAACATTAAAAGTCAGTTACATAAGATTTTAACTGTATAACTGTGGATTATTTGATCATTTACTTTTACTCATTTTGAAGCTGAGTTATTTAAGTTTTAAAAGGTGTAATTCCTTGAATAGTTTGATATCTTTGTTTATTTATTTTGCCTAAAAATGACGAGTTCACGTATGAAACAATGTTAAGTTTACAGATAGTATTACACCAATACAAAATATGCCACGAGACATCCTCCCCCCTGTGATTTGGAATGAATTTAATATCGTTTTAAAGTGTTATAAGTCTAATAAAGAACACATATAAAATAATGTATAGAATTTTATTCAGAAGATTAAAGGTTTAATATTTTCAAATTCAAATTAAGCAAAATGAATACATGTTACAAATTTCCCATTAGAACAATTTCGAAAACAACATCAATTCGTTTCGATTGACTTCCGAAAAATAATGACTCAAAGCATTAAATCCAAACGAAAACAATAAAAATTTCAAAGCCTTTTGTTTATTCAGCACAGTTTAATGAGGTGCTTTCTGCAGTAGAAATTATCCATTTTTATCGATGTCATTGAGTTAACACCCTTAAACTTTGAAAAGAAAACTTATATACAAAATAAAAAGACCAATTCCATCATGTTAGTGAAATCGAAGAAGGCTTTCTTCGCTGCATTCTTTTGAAACGTTCTAGAATGGCAAATGGATTAAGTGAAGCGGTTAAAAAGAAATGTGTTAGTCAGGCAACTACCTCTAAGCGTTAGTGAATATTAAGTTAGGCAAGTGGAATAAAGCTCTCTGTAACATAGCAGCGTGCTGAATGTGAGTGAGAGAGCTCATAGAACGTAATTCATAAAAGAACCTTCGCAGCCTTTCAGCGGCATTTCTCTGGCATGACCCGGCTTCAGTCGGCTTCGTGGAACGAGGCGCCATAAAGCAGGAAACCTGTTTAGGACTGAAATAGTGTAAATTGATTAAATAAGATGACTTTTCTCAGCGCAGCCTTCCACAAACTGTATAGTCTTCTACACACACAATTTTCGAAATAACCCTATACACTTTTATACTTTTCTGTTGAAATAAAGAAAGTATAACACACACATACATATGCACGAGCGTCTGTGTGCGCTTTTTGTAAAATTTAAGTTTTATTCAAATTCCACACAGATCTTTTTTATACTTATTTATTTGTAGTATGTAAAGTAAAGAAATTCCAAATTATCAATCAAGATAAATAATTGTGGAATTTTTTAAAAATTTGTCTTAATGGATTTATCTAAGAATTATTATAAATTTAAAAAAAAGTTGACTTATGTTATAAACTGTATTATGTATTAAAACTTGCTTCAGAAAATTAATGTAAAATCGGGATTTGAATGTTTTTTTGTTTTGTTCTTTTTTGTTGCTGTTGTTGTTTTTCCTAGTTTTCTCTTAGCAAAATTATTAAAAAAACTTTCGATCGAAAGTTTATTTTAATAAATTAAAATGGTGCTTACGTATTATACCATCAACCATTTTCATCAATTCAAAAGACGTCGTTAAACGTTGCTAAAAATAGCCAAGAGTGGAAACTGTTCCCGTACACGTTCGGAAATAGTAATAATAACAATAACAGCATTTGGCGACATTTTTTTTTTTTTTTGAATTGGAAATGTCATTTTTTGTTTGGTAAAATTGGTCGATGGTATAACATCTAAGTACCATAAAAATTGATACCATGAACGTAATTGTCCATAAATACAATGTTAACGTAATTATTCAAAAGATTCAGATTACATTTTTTAAAAATATGATGTGCCTCTATTATCAAAAAAATTCTTAATTGTACAAATTTTGTTTAATTTATTGATATTATGTACATAAGTATGGGCAAAACATTAATTCTTTATTATTTTTTTAGATCAAATGTTTTTAAATTTAAAAAAAAAATATATCATAATACAACATTACAAAAAAGCAATGAGTGAACTTTCCTTTATCACAATATCATTAGAGTGGGATGTACCCAACATCTTTTTTTGCATTAGGTCTATTAAAATGTGATAAATTTAAGTATCATACGAAATAATATGAATCGATTGTAAATTGTGGAAGGCTGCGCATTACACATTTTGGTATAGTACTAATTTGGCTTATTTTTCCTCATTTTGATATATATTAAACGTTTGGTTGCTTCAAAGTTCCTAATACAAACAACATGTAACCTTATTTAAAAAATTTACCACATCCTGAAATTAAAACGTTATTAATTAAAATTAGGAATGTAAATATAAATAATAATAAAAATTGAAAAATGCTCTACAATAATGCTTGATCTGAAAAAGAAAACATATATTATAATACAATTTATTTAAAAAGCACATTTCATTTATTTAATTAAAACTTTTCTTTAAAAATAAATTATACATAAATTAATAAATAGGTTAAAAGTTTAACAAGAATTTAGTACAGAAATAAAAAATAAGAATATAAATAATAATAATTTTTATCATTTATTTTTAATTTTGTTCTTTGAGCTAGGGAGAAATTTCGGTATTTTCCCGTTTCACCGGCGTGGATGATAAAGTCGCCAAAAATAATGCAACCGACGCCAAATGGAATATTCCCACTGGTAACCTTTTAGCACTACATTTTCAAAACAAGTCACGATCTTTTCTTATCAGTAACTTCTTTTTCATAATCATACAAAAAAAAAAAAAAAGAGAACTAACATTTATTAACATTTTTTTATGTGTATATTGTGTATTGTCGCCAATAAAGCCTGCTTGGCAAGATTTGCTCTGGCGAAACCGAAAAGTACCGAAATTTCTTTTTCAATTTGTTCCCTATTCTAGGAATAATTATTTTTCATCCAGAGAACAAATGAATAAAATAGGTATTAATATTTATATTTTATACCTAGTTAAACAATTCATTTCAAGATATACTGTTGAAATTTCTCTCTATAGTAGTTCAATATTTAGGAAAAATTCATTGAAAAAAAATGTCTTGTTTATTAAAACGAAATTTTTGTTTTTCAAATATACATTCCAAAAAAGGTTTTAATGAGTTGATTATATTGCATTTGTTTTCATTAGACATCTTTAAAGACTTCATTAACTAAATACCATAACTTGAAATGAAATTTATTTTTTAGTTTTGAAGTCATCTTAATCTGCAATGAATCTGATATCTTATTTTGAAATCGTAAAATAAGCCTATTATCACTGGATCAGAAACAATTTACTTGAATAATAAAATCTTAAATGCAGAAATAAAAAGAATTACTTGTTAGAACAAGATACAAATTTTGAAATAAAAATGCTTAAAGTAAAAAGCAGCAATAATTATCTCTTTCTCTAAGATTGATGTTACTCAAACATTTGAAATAACAATAAGGAGAAACCAACTGGATAAAAATTACAGAAATTATGTTTCAAATTGTTCTGAATGCCTCAATTTTATTTATAATGATCGTAGCCGAATTTACAAATAACTTCCATCAACTTCGCCTTGTCTGTTATCACCAAACGTTTGGTGTACTAACTGGAGAAATTACATCAAGAAATTAAATGAAGAAACGATCTTAAGGGCAATGAGTGAAAACAAAATGGAAGATTATAGTTTCAACTTTACAAAAATGCCAAGAGTTAAAAAGATCTTAATTCGTATATTTTAAGGAAACGTGAATAAATTTTACTGTGTACCAACTTTCCTCAAAATATTAATCGCAAAGAATTAAAACAAATTTATTTTTATTCACCATTTATAATATGATCATTTCATTTCTTAAATTTTTTAATGCAAATGTGCAAAGAATTGCATTGCTATTTCTAGTTTAATCTGTGACAAATACCTTTCTTCGAAGCAGCTCCAGAAAATTCTTGATAATTTGAACTGTACTATTTTCTAATAAATATTACCTATTGGCCAATATTGTAGGCTAATATGTATTTAACACTATAATTTTAGAATATCTGACTTAGTAAATTTCATTTGTGGGGAATTATTAATTGCTTTTTTTATACTTTAAATTGATACTTATTACTTACTTCTCAAATGACAGTCATTTTTGGACAGTAAAAGAGGTACTTCAACTCTAGTTTCTTCTTCTATGAATATGTGACTTTTAAAGAACTATAACATCGTAAATTATTCAAAGTAATTCTAAATCTCATAAGATGACAAAAGTTATTTTATAAATAGTTTTGACATAGGGTAACACACTAGTCATATTTTGCCTCTCTGTGCAAGCTATTATTGAGGTGGAACTTATCCGATTGAAAATCCTATTCTTTTTGTTTTTTCAAAAAAACAAAAACAAAAACAAAAAAACTTATCTGTCATGAAGAATACAGTATTGAAAACTGAATCTCGAACTATTGGAAAAATATTTTTTGTTTGATGGAAATTCGGAATTCGTTCTTCTAAAAATTACTGATTCTTCTGATGCTAAAATACACTAGAGCAATGCCAGTGAAGATATAATAATTTAAAATGGGAATGTAATATATTATTTTCTGGAAACTGATTAATATTGAGTTTCTTTTATTTTCTTATTTATTCTTTTGTGTTCTTTTTATTGACTATAAATCAACAAAATAGTATATTTTATTTTCTTGATCGTTACATTACCTAGCATATAATTTTCAGTTGAATGATTCACAATATTAAAATTTCGAAATCGTTCCGAAAACTTCAGTAATGGTTTCCTCTTTGAAATTCAATCCAGTGTGAGATTGTGAAAATAATGCTTATTAAAATTTATACTATACTTAAACTGTGATTTAATTAAATATTGCAGCCTATAGTTTCTTCGAATTTTTTTCTTAGTCTAATATTTGACACAAAAAATTATTTTACATTTAATACTTGAAAATAATGCTTATTAAAATTTATACGATACTTAAACTGTGATTTAATTAAATATTGCAGCCTATAGTTTATTCGAATTTTTTTCTTAGTCTAATTCAAATATTTGACACAAAAAAAGTGATTTTACATTTAATATATATACTTATTGCTCTTAAAAATAGGGATATAAAGTTCTATGATACAGCATCAGTTTGATGGCTTTCAGTGAATTAGAATGCTGTTTATTAGTTGAAAGTTCAATAGTATTGAATTCACGGAAGAAAAATATAATTTTTAAAGGTAAATATATGTATGTTAAATATAAATTTCATTTTGTAAACATTCAGTTTGTTAAATGGAAAAGAAAGCTGTTATAATCATTAACCAATGATTTTAAATATAATTAAATCATACATTATCTTTCATTAAACAAAACTACAGCAAAAGAAACATAAACATTTCAAAACTTCAACTAAATACTGATGTTTTCTTCTACAAGGAAAAAGAGAAAAAGGAAAAGAAGTTTCGTAATAGTGCTTAATTACAAGCATGAAAGATTACACTTTCTTCGTAACAATTCAATATTTTTGAAACAAGGAAAAAAATATTACTTATGTATATTACAATAGACCTTTTTTTACATTTTCAAAATATAATTTTCAATGGAAAGTTTCGAGGTTTTACTTAAATATATATATTTTACGAATTCATAATAAAAAATTTGGATTAGACACTAGATAAATTTTTATTCTTTTCATGATATAATTTTTTACATAGTTTGATTTCAATAATATTCAAGTAAAAGAAATATTTATAATAATATTTTTCATAACCATCTATGAATTTAAGAATTGCCTTAAAGAGTGTTCCTGAATGTATAACAAACTTCAAAGTTCTTTTTATAAGAATTTTCCAAGATATATTGAAAAATTTCATAAAAGAGGATGCATGGTAAAAGCTCAAAAATAAGAATATGTAAATCTCTGATCTTAGAAGAATACATTTTACTGATTGCGATATTGTGAAATCTTTACAAGACAGATAAATTTTTTTTCGCATAGGGAAGAAAGCAACCCTAGAATTTATTCATCACAAAAAGCCCGAGAATAATTTTTCAAAAATTATTTTCATTCAACAATGTATTCATATATATATTTTATTCTCTTTGAATTTCCAATCATCAATATTTTATTTTTCTATGTTTAATTCGTTTTTTGAGATTGGAAGTGCAGCTCTCGATTTCATAGAATTTTGCATATAAATAACATAAGCAATGCGTTTTCTATTTCAAATTTTAATTGTTTATTTCAGTTACTCATTTCAAAAAGGGTAATTGAAAAACAACAAAAATTTACCTGTAATATTTTCATAGGAGGGAATCTCAAATAAAATTATTCATTGAACTTCTAAAAAGGAGTAGATGGAAGATGGGATTTTATGTTACGTATAAACAAATTTATAACGGTTTTTGTATTTTGTATTTACACTATGTTTGCTTTAATAAAGGAAGAAAATTTGAAATGAACGGTTGAGGATAATTTTTAGAATGTTATTGTTAAAAAAGTGAGATGGGAATTGTAACTTCATTATTATTCATAAAATATGAAGAATGTAATTTTATTAAAAATAACTCTTATCATTCATAATATTTAAAAATTTCCTAGTATATTTTCTTTCTATAACATTACAAATCAGAAATATTTCAAAATTTTTGCAACATCAATGAATATTAAATTACGTTTTTCAAATGTATATTTTATGTTAAAGAGAGAGAATGTATTTTCTTTCAAATGCTAATTCAAAAAAAAAAAATCACCAGAATTGTTATTTTTACGTTTATGTACAAGTACCGAATGTTGAAAATTTATAATGTGATTGAATCTTATACACATATATTGCTAAATTTTATAATTTTTTCAGATAATATTAAATTTTCTTATGCTATATATTTAATAAAATCATTTCTAGAAAACAGTTTATACAAAATATTGAAATGCAGTTGTGCATTTAAAATTTGAAACTTCATATTTCTTCAATTCACATAAAATATTTTTAATCAGTTTTATTTTGAATATTGTAACTGTATATACCTCAAACTTTAAATTATAACATTTTACATTCTGACTTCAAGCATATATTAATAATAAGAAAATATTTTCTACACTTTTAACATATTGGATTTCCTTAAACTTATCAGAAAAATCTTTTTTAATGAACGTACTTCGTAAAAATGCATATTAATACTCCAGAGTGTCAGTAGATTAAAAAAAATTGTAATCAAAACCTAATTATTTAACTGAACACTCTAAAGCAAAGATTAAAGAAAACATTTAAAAAAAATAAAGCTAATAATTTTATATAATTATAAGGATCCCAAAAGAAGTTTCCTTCCTCCTTTGTATTTCTTCTTCTCTTATCAAATGCTTTGATAATAAGTGTTCATTTATTGAGAAAAAAACAAAGAAGCATATCCAATCGAAATAGCATTAAGTTTAATGATATCACTTTACTTAATAGTAGAGAAGACGTAATCAAACAATTACTCACGGATTCTAGCGGGACTTGGAAGAGGAGATACCGCTGCATCCCTGTAGGGGGCATTCGTAATATCTTCGAAGTTGATAATGAACATACATATCACTCCTTCTTCGTTACGGATAGGTGCTGTCACCTGGCTGCATAGGAATTTGGTTCCTAGAAAGGTTAAGGAAAAAAAGAATAAGTGAAAACAAATTTTAACGGCTTTTATTTTCGGAATCTGTTAACGTTTTAATTTATTTTGTACGTATCTGATTTGCAAGTATTTGTAAATTGATATCCATTATTGATTATTTAAATGCCCTTATATATAACATTTTCTGTTAAAAGAAAGAACGTTCTTTTGGATGCTATAATGAAAGAAGGTTTATCCTTAGATATATTGGGTGACGTGTTGGGAAAATAACAGTAATAAATATAAGTTAATTAATATCTTTGATGCTTTAAGTTAACTAAATTGTATATTGATAAAAGAATTCGTATTTAACAATGTTTAGAATTGATGGTAAGTATAAATTCAGATATTTTTGGAATTTCTTTATTTAAGGAAACACATTAAATATATATATATATATACATTCATGCGAATTCTACACGTAATGTATTCTGTTGGAACTATAGTTATTCCAATCTATTTTGCTTAGAGTTTTTTTAGAATTAATTAAAAAAAGAAATTTCATAATTCTTTCTTTTTACTAAAAAGGACGAACTATGTGACAGGGACATTAAATTTTTTTTATACAATTGGGATTATTGTACAGTTTTAAAATAAATTTCTCACTATCTACAATAAAACTCTTATTAGTTTTCCTTTTTGAAAGACGTAAATCAATTTTGCATACTAAAATTCTAAATAATAAATAGCATGAATGAAAATACACACACTGAGTGGCCAAACTTTTATGACCATCCATTCAATTCAATAATTAACTACTTTTCCCCCTTAATACTACAGGGATTCTTCGTGGCTTGAACTCTATAAGTTGTTGATAGTGAGAGGAGGAATCTGAGATAATATTCGATGAATTACACTTTTTAATGCCTTTAAGAATGAATGCTACTGGATACAGCTGTCAGATGCCTCGTTATACATTCTCAATAGGGTTGAGATCTGGTGATTTTACAGACCAATTAAGCAAATTAAGGGTTCTGTCATACTCTTTGAATTATCTGGGCACAATAACAACTTAAGTACCCGGTCAGCCATCTGACAGGATATTTTATTAATGTAAAAGAATTTACTTGGCTTGCGATAACACTTAAATATCTTTTGGGCACATACAAACATTTTTCCACACGAATCCAAGGATGCATGCAAGGCCAGAAAAACATCCCCAAAACCAAAATATTGCCCCACCAGCTTGAAGAGCTGTGAGCAAAGCAGATGGGGCTCATGATTTTGTTCTATTATCTTTATATAAGCATCTTGCCCTCTACATAGCATACTTAAAAGCGCTATTCATCATACCACATGACCCTTTTTCAATCATCTACTATCGAACCCTTTTGCTCTTTTGTGAACTGGAGACGTCTATCCTTCCCCAGAGCCGAAAGCAAAGGATTTCGAATAGGTCGTTGGCTACCAAAGCCTATCCAGAGTAATGTGTAGAGCAGGGGTCGGCAACCTATGGCACGCGTGCCAGATGTGGCACGCGGAGCAATTTCCAGTGGCACGCCACCACTCTACAAAATTATAAGATATATACTATATATAAAGCTAAATCGTTCTGTCTCTCCTTTCATCCCCTCGTACATTTTTATATAAAGGTTATTTTTCATTTTCGATTTTTTGCCATAAAACGATTCTGCTGAATCAGCTTGCTTGTAGTTTGTATGCTTTATGTAAAAGAAAACATCTTCTGTTTAAATGTGACTTACTATTAGCATTAAATATTCAACACAAATAAAAACTATTGAGTAATACTTGCAAAATTGAGAATCATTCATCAAGGCTCTGTAAATAAAAAAGTAAGTAGTTTGTCTTTTATCCACCAAAAGTTTGGGCATCGACGGAAAAAGAAAAAAGCAAATGTCTTAGGTATAAATCAAAATTCTGCTTAACAGACGTTTTCCATCCGAAATATATTAAACAAAAATAGTTATTCCATCAACATCTTTAACTTGGATTGGAAATAAATTCGGTGAAAAGAAAACACACAATGATGTGGGTTAATTAGGCAAGTGAATCAGATTTCATAACAAAGATTTCATAAATTTTAACTAAATATTAAGAGAAAATGTAATTTTTCGAGTGTTGTGCCAAGGAAGTCATAATTATTTTATGTTTTACTTTTGGAGTGAATTAAGGTAATAGAAATAGATATTAGAACACATTTTTTATGTTTTCTATTAGTCACGCCGACATACGAATACCCAGTATGAATTCAGTCGAAAGTTAAATTTAGTTTGATGCAGACGTGATTTTTTGGTCACTTTTAACTTTGTCACCTTGTGTTAGTTTTATTGTGAAAATTTGTATATTGTTTGTTTCATCATTGTGCCAGTTAATAGTTACATATTGAATCAAATGGCGACTAAAAAAAGAAAGCTTCATTCTCGCTATTTCCAAGATTTTTGAACTAACGAATTTGGATTCATACAGCAAAAAGATCGCGCTGTATGTGTGCTGTGTCGCGAAAGTGTCGTATGTCGTACGTCAAGTGTACAAAGACATTTTCAAACTAAACACCAGACCACATTTAAATTCTGATGAGATATGTGAAGTTTTAGAAAGAGCTATTTCTGGATATAAAAAGGAAATTTCATTTTTGTGTCAAACAATTGGAGTCAAACCAAAAGCGACAGAATGTAGTTTCGTCATTGCTCATTGTTTAGCAGCCAAAGGAAAACCTTTTACTTATGGCTAACATATTAAGGACACATTTTTAAAAAGTGCTGAAATATTGTTCAGTGATTTACCTAACTTGCAAACAATATTGTCATGAATTTAAGAAATACCTGCTTCTGCGCGAACTGTTGAAAGAAGAATAACATAAATGGCAGAAAATGTAACTGCGAAACAAAATTCAGGTTTACAAGGAACTGTTGCATTTAGCATTGCTCTTGATGAAAGTAAAGACGTGAATGATGTTGCACGCCTTACAGTAATTGCACGATATTGTGATAAAAATCGAATTTATGAAGAATTATGCAGTATGATTCCTCTGTCTGGTACAACTAAAGGGCATGATATTCTTTTTTCATTTATAAATAATTTTGAAAGGAAACATATTAATATAAATAAAACATTTTGTGTAACTACTGATGGCGCTCTTGCAATGGTTGGCAAGGAAAAAGAATTTGTCAAACTTCTTGAAAGTCATATTGGACATAAAATATTGAACTTCCATTGCATAATATATCAGGAAAGTTTAGTTGCCAAAATTTCGTCTCAGCGATTAATTTCTGTAATGAATACTGTTGTTAAAATAGTTAATTTTATAGTGTCTCGATCTTCATTAGTACACAGTCAATTTAAATCGTTTTTAGAAGAAATGGAAAGTGAATATGGAGATCTTCCCTTGTACAGTTGGTCCGTTGGCTTAGTCGTGGTAATGTATTGAATAAGTTTGTGTGATGCATGGAGCACATTAAAATTTTTCTTAATGATAAGGGACAACATTTTCCCGAATTAGACGACAAGGAATGGTTATGTAAATTGATGTTTCTGACAGATATAACTAAACATCTCAATGAACTAAACTATAGATTGCAAGGAAAAAGTAAAACAGTACTTGAACTTTTTGAATATTGGAAGGGCTTTGCTACAAAATTAAATATATTTCCCCGTGATATTAATACTAGTACCTACAAATACTTCCCAAATGTTAAAGCGCTTGCAAATACATCAACTGTAGACAAAGATGAACATCAAATTTACATTGAAGCACTTAAGGAGGAGTTTTCTAAAAGATGCAAAGACTTCGAAGCTTGTATGCCCATATTTTCTTTTCTAATCAAACCTGATTTAATAGACCCATTAATAATCCCATTCGATTTGTCAATTTTTGAGTGGATGGAAACTGATAATTTTGAAATGGAACTTATTGAATTAATATCTTCAGAATTATGGAAAACAAAATTTACGGAGTTACGGAAAAATTTGGAAGATAACTCTAGCAATAAATCAACAGCTATTTTAAATTGCTGGATGTCATTGCCAGAAAGATTTAATTTGTTTGAAAAAAATAGCTTGTGCCCTGCTTTCCGCTTTTGGTTCCACATATCTACGTGAACAAATTTTTTCTCATATGAAATATATTTTGAGTCCACAAAGAAATTGTTTAACTGCTGAACATTCTGAATCCTGTGTCAAATTGAAAGTAACGAATTATACCCCTGATATTGCGACACTAAGTAGATCTCTGCAGGGACAAGGTTCTCATTAAAATTTTAATCCTTTATTTAACTTTGCTGCATAAACACTTATACTTTATGTTGTTTATTTCTAGTTTCATAAATATTTTTAAAAATGCATAATATATATATACAATTTTAATTTTTGATTTATATTGAAGAACAATTATATATTTTAAGTTTTCCTTAAAAATTCTAAAAATATACATATTTATGTGTACAGTTTTAATATTTGTATTTATATTGAAGTAATAGTTGTATTTTATGTTTATTTTTATGTCAATAAATAGCTTTAAATGATGCATAATTAGCATATAAGTAAATTTGCATTTTTGGCCTCTATTTTTCCTAATTCTGCATGTATTGTCGTGGGAATGAAATTGTTTCAAATATTTTCTATTACTTGGCACGCTGAATCATGTTGGTAGGTTGGCTTGGTACGCCACAGCTGAAAGGTTGCCGACCCCTGGTGTAGAGGAAAGTCCTTTCAGAGATATTCGTAGTTTCTCCTTGATTACGATTTTCCGCAAGTAGCCTGTGACGACCGCAGGCTGGACATTGAAACCCAATTTTCTGCTTGGTATAATCCACTCTTTGTTAACATTAATAACTTCTGCTCTCGAAAACTTTACAAAAGCGGTTGGTTTACTGATACTGGCTCCGAGTTTGCTTACAATAATCCCGCATTCAAACTCACTTAAATCAAGGTTTATCCCTATTTCTTTGCAAGCAACACAGTGAAATTGATAATTCGCTATTACTGAATTTTCTTTTATAAAAAATCCTGGCAGCTATTTCTATACTTTAATTCTTACGAAGAGAATTCAAAATTGACACTTTTATTCACTGATGTTTCCATTATTTTGGTAACCACCTGTATGTCTGTATGTAAAGGAGAAAAGCGACTCACTCATCACCGTATCTCCGCAGCTATTAGACTTACAGACTTGAAATTTAGTAAGCGTGTTCCTTTCATGGAGTAGACATCCATTAAGAAAGGTTTTGCGAAAATCGACCCCAAAGGTGTATATATTTATACAATATCATGAAATATATATCCTGCTAAGCTGATGGGTAATGTCAAGTAGGTATATATATATATATATATATATATATATATATATATGAGGTATAAGGATGAGTACCTATACAAATATATATATATAGTCCTTAGTACTAAAATAAATAGAGTTTCACATATTTAATCTAAGCATTTGGAAAATAACAGAAATGTGGGTATAAAAATATATCACACATTTTATATTTTACCACAAGTTTTGTAAGTATGCTTTAGTTATGTTTCATTTTAAATTCTAAGAACATTATTTGTACATATTTTAAATAGGTGCAGGAAAATATTTTTAAAAATATAAGTTCAAATCTGTTCAATTCTCAGACAAAGAAATGAAAGAGTTCTAAATAATCAATTTATTAGCCAAAATACGAAGACTTCATGAAATTGTCTTCAAATGTTATTTGAAGATATTTAAATAAATTTTTTTTATTTAGGTGGTTTCAGTCGCCTTCACGTGGTGCCTCCTGTTTAAAACTGAACGACTGATGAATTATCGCCCTAAAGTAGCCCTTTCTAATAAAAAAAAATGTTACAAATTTTATAAATACTATTATTTTTATAGTTAAGATAGTCTTAAAATAAGCATTGTAATATATTTAATAAATATTAAACATAATTGTTAAAGAAGAATTATTATTTTTTTTAACCATGAAAAAAACAAATACTTTAAACTTACAAGAAAGATATAAGAAATTTAATAAATTAGATGCAACATGACTGAATGAATGATGATGATGAAGACTTAATTAGTTGCCTATTATTTTTCAGAACGCGGGAATATATTTCCATGTAATTGCCGAAAAGAATTTTTCTTCTGTGGAAAATTTTTCCAATTAATAAATGACTATCTCTGTTTTTTTTCTTAAAAAAAATCAAATCAATTAAACAGAATCCCAAATAAAAAGCTTCAATTTAATGCTAAGTAAATAGTCCTCATTTCTAATGTGTTTTCCAAAATGGGCTAAGGAAAATAAGGGTGTACTTTAAAAAAACATTGCAATTACTGCTATTCTACAAAGTATCATTTTCTTTCAAAATTTCTCCGAAAATGACTATGTTTACTTTCAACTTCGAGTAACGTGACATCAAAACAGCCATTTTCTTTGATGATTCCTGGAGTTTTAACTTTATAAATTGTGGAATTAAAATATTCTGCAAAAGAATTTTATTTCTTTCTTTACAGAATAAAAGTGCATATAAAAGAATTCAAATGTTTTCTTCTAAATTTCCTATCATTTAGATTACATATAGATTCTCTATATATATGTAAATAATAGTATATAGTATAATGAAAATTCCCTATTTGATATTTAGGATGATTTTAAAATAAAATTCAATTTTTTAAATAGCACTATATTAATTTTATATAAAATAATTAGGGGGGAAATATCTCATAATTTTATTATTTATATAATTAAGAATATATTATTTTATTATTACGAATAATTTGTTGTAGTTGTTTTAAATATTTCAGCATTTAGTATTTTAAACCTATAGGAGTGTCAAAACTTTTGAAAAATTTTACATCTGGTTTAGCCGTTGCATGGCAGATTTAAAGATAAAAATTTATTATTTTGGAAATATAAGAAATTCATTTCTTCATAAACAAAGAAATCTTATAATTTTCGTAGAATTTGCAACTTTATCATTTAATATTGAAAATTTAAAATTAAATTTTGTTGTATAACTTAAAAGAATATGTTAACTTCAGTGTTACGTATTAATACTGCTTTAAAAAACTTGTCTTCCCCTTTTTTGCAAATGAACGTATTCTATATAAATAAATTCCATAATTAGATCGTGGCTTTTATATTTAAGAAATAAGCATTTAATATATAAGCTGAAAATATAAAATATACCTGTTTAATATTAAATTGATATAGATTACTAAAAAGACTTAATGTTCAGAATGTGCCGATAAAATTTCTTTTCCACAATAAGCGATAAACTGGGAACCTTATTTCAAATCACATATTAAGTTTACTTCATGATCTGGTTCGTTAATTTTATTTAAAAAGAATTAAAATTTAATCAATAATGCACATTAGTTTAGTATGGAAAATTAGTATCCATAACTTAGTAGTCAAAGTGGTGAAGGTTATGGACATAAAAGTTTAGTTTGATTCCCGCAAGTATCCATCGTGTCGGCAAGTTTAGTAGATCTGAGGTTTCATGAAGTGTCACTTGATGTACTGTGAATGAGGTACTATATTATTACTATCTTCCTCTTTTCTTTATTGGGGAAAGTGAGAATAATTTTTTTAGATTATAAGAAAGATATTCATTATTAATTAAAGTCGTGATGTTTACTGTGATCCTCACATTGGTTGAAGAAAATATTTAAAAAAAAAATTTGACTGAAAAAAGTGAGGTATTTGGATGGATATTTTGAAATTAATGATATAAGATATCGTATACATTTAATAAAATCATGTTTCAAAAGAAATAAAAGAGTTACTTATGTGTTAGACATTTTCTTTAATGGGATTGATGTTTAACAACTAATTAATTTTGGCTTAAAGTTTTTTTGTACTATAAATTGCAGCCAAATATAACTAAAATACACAGTCAAATATCAGCTGATTATTTTTGAAACTTTTTTAAGCAATTACTTATTTTCTTTATGAATTATGAACGAATTTTAGATTATTTAAATGCATTCATTTGCGTACTTCTCTGATACCACATTTTTATGTTAGAATTATACAAAAAAACCTTCAATGTTCATTCATTTTACAGTAAATTTAAGTTTATTATAGTTTAAATTTTCCTAATAGTAATTATAATTTGTATTAAAAATCTAATTATATCTTAATTAATCATTAAGATATAATGGTTAATTAAGATATATCTTAACTAAAATATTTTAATTAATCATTAAGATATTTTTTCACTGAATATCACAAAATCTTATACATTAATTCATTCACCTAAGTAACACTACTTTACGTATTGGAAATTGTATATTTTGTATTTCGTATTGTGCAATACTTCGAAATTATAGGGCCTTATTTTACGCTGTTGATATAATTATTGCATTATATAAATATAAGTTTATATAAATCATAGAAAAAAACAAACTAGAAATATTAAAGTTCTCTATTTGTAATACGAATAAATCAAATATCGGGGCATTTATGTGTAAATGTAATTGAAATAATGACTACATCTTTTTTTCTAAATCTTAACCAGCGGTTCAATGTATTCATTATGGAAAAATTAAAATAGATCTTACTGGAATGCCTCCCTCCCTCTCCCAAAACAAAACAGCTGTCTCAAATTTGTGCAGCTTTGTTACAACCCAGACAGCTATACTCAACAATTGTGAAGCAGCAATACAAAAATAAAAATCTAAAGCTTCTGTAACTAAATAGACGCGAGATTTGTTTCTGCAAAGTCATCCATGGGAGTATTTTTATTTCTTTTCACCCTTTTTCCAACACTAAATGCCGTTTCGAGTCTCAGAAGTCCACATGATCAAAAATAGCCTAAGTATACGAAAACGAAACCACGCACAACACTAAACCTATAACTGGTAAAAGAAGAAGTGATATTATGGGTATTTTCGGAAGAAAATTCTACAACGGTCATTACTGAGGGCCAAAACTATTTCCACCTTCGCTTACTCTTACCTTCTCTGGAAGTTTCCGATGACTTTCTCTTCGCTTTGCTAGTCATTTTTCTTTTTCTATGCCAGAGGAACGTCACTATTATTTTTTTATCCTTCACCTTAAAATAAATCAATATTGCTCCCTAAAGGTGTGAATATTTTCGAATAAGTTTTCTCCCCATTTTGTTCTCCAAGCTCTTGGTATAGAATTCGAATCATGAGTGAAGAAAAAGAAGTAGATCCGATTTGTGTGTGTGTTTAATAGGATCGAAAAATGAAATATGTAGTAAAAGAGGTTCAGATGGCATCTGTTTTCTTCGATGGTATCAGTTCGTTTAATATGTTTTCGAATTTGGCATTCTTATGATTTGATTCTGACTTTTTTATGAGTCGGTGGAGCCATTTCTTAAAGAATTTATCGTGTATTACTCTTTTCGATAAATTTTTTGAATGAAAGCTTTTAAGGTATCCGAACACGTTCAGACTACTTTTTAACAAAATAGCATACTAAAACATTATAAATGCTCTTTTAGGACTCAGTACCAATAAATATTACTATTTAACTATCAATATTTAAAATAAATTACCTGAATTTTACAAAAATTGCAATTATATGTGAAATTTTAGCAATATTTTTGAAAGACTTCAAAGCAGTTAGAGAAAAAAGTAATGAATATATATTAGTAAAAGTATTACTAAAACAAATTAGATGCATTTATCTAGAAAATGTACTAAAATTTTAGTTTTTTATTAAAATTTGAAAATTTTAGAGCTGATTGAGTAAACATTATAAGAAATGTTACACTTTTTATGAGACCATTATTTAAATAAGAAGCCATAACTCAAAAAGTATTCATACAATAAGAAATATTTTAGTACATTCTCTAGAAAATAACATAAATATCAGGTTCAAAAAGTTTTATAGAAATGCATTCGTAATATTTTGAGTTATCAAACTCGCCATGACAGATTTTGAGCAATTTAAATGTCCACTTCTGGTAGATCAAAACCCCACTTCCGGTTTTTCTAACTTAATAAAATTGATTGTAATGTGGCCTCTAGGTACAGTAGAAACAGAACAAAGTATGTTTCGTAAAGTCAAAAGATAGCTCTATTCAATAAAATAAAAAACAAAAATATCTGTCTTGACTGAATTTGGTCATTTTCAACGGTGTTCGGATACCTTAAGAGAAAAACGTAAAAAAAATTTAAAAAATACCCTAAAATATTATGTTTATTGTTTTTTTTAAAAATTTTCAAATAAATCCTTTTGTTTCGCGTAAATTGAATTAGAAATTATATACATTTTTAAATTTACAAGCGATTTCGATTGTTACAGAAAATAAATGTAAATATTTTAAAATGGTTTCAATGTCTATATCTATAATATGCTTTCTAAGTTTTACATAATACCTAATTCAAACATATCAATGAATTATAAAAACACTGTACCTACGATTATATTATTTGATTTTATATAAATTCCAAAAAATTCAGCCCCAACATTTACTTATGATTAACTATGAACTATTTCTTCCTTATACAGGTATTTGAAAGATAAGTTTTGTCTAAGTAAAGTTGCTTTCAAGATAATTCGGAAAGATAGATAAATTCTGAAATTATTTAAAGAATAGGCACCATCATAAAAAAAGCCCATGAATCTAGAAAGCTTTCTTAGTCCATGCATATATGTAATACTAACGTATAATGTTAAACTATATTATTTCATCGATTTATTAATTTATTGAAACTAGGAGGGGGGGATACTCCCTGTCCGCTTAGTGGTGGACCAACCCCCATTGCAGAAAATATACAACTGTTCATACTCATTTCTCCAATAGTAAAATTTAATTTACATTATAATTCTATTTATTCGTTCTTGGCGCGTTTCTCTTCAGTTAGATTCGTCACTGAAGCTGCATCATCCAACATTTCATTGATAAAGTCTTCAGATTTTGATAAACCTGCAACTCTCGCAGCTTCCTGGAAAGTTGAGTATTTAGTTTCGTTGATTGTGTAGCGAACATTATTACAAAGTCCAGTTACTTCAGAAATGAAAACCGTTAATGACATCAGAGACGAAAAGCTGATAGTAACTGCCTTATTGTAAGGGGCAGCGTTTCCCTGTAATCCATTTTCCCTCCGTTCCAAGAAAAAACCCTCAAAAAGGACACGTGGAGAGACCAGTTCTGAGAGGGCCCCGGCTGGAAGCGAGAGAAGAAACGTGGACTGTAGAGTAAGATGGTGTATCAGATTTTTATGTAAACAAATTTGTATAATATCTCTAGTCTGTGACTGTGTGTTTTCGTATCCAATGCGTCACGATTGTTAATAAGTCTTCGTAAGAGAAAATGACTTTCTGATGAAATCGTTGCGATATCTTTCGGCGAGCTTACAATAATGCACTATTACAACTGCATTGGCGACATTTTATAAAACGAAGCACAAGGTTGCCAATTCAGCGAGTACGACTCATGCGAAATCGGGGTTGCCTACAAAGGAAAGTAAATTAAAAAAAATTTAAAAAAAAGAAAACTACAAGTTATACTTGAAAGCATCAATATAAATATCGATGTATTTATGTCACTTTTTGCATTAAATGCTTATTTAATTTCCTTCTAAAGAAATGAAGGGTAGTTTTAGCATTTTTCGAAAATTTCTGTAATTTTTTTAAGTTGGTGTGACAGATTTTTATTTCATATGTTCAACATGCTTGAATACTTCATTTTTTTTCTTTTTCCTGGAATAATTTAAGGAATATAATGAATTCTCGTTAAAAAAAAATTAGTACTACTCCTTATTTTTTTAAACGGATATCTGGGTTAACTTACACATATGAATTGAATCAGTATAATTAAGTTCTCTAACCAAAGATATGCAGATGAATCCGGGATTGTGTCACATAAGCGAGTGGAAAACCAACAGCTGATCTTTTACTTAAAAACTCTCATTCCCACACAACAATAATATGGAGTGAGAAAGTTTGCATGACAATGATCATCTCGATATGAAGGAGAAAAGCTTAACTCGATCACTCACTTTCTCATGACGAGATCTCCAGAACTATAAGACAAAGAGACTAAAAACTTCTCAGACAAATTTAATTGAATAGAAATTTGGCAAGAACAGGTTTTAGAAATTCAAAACCCAAAGGGTGTTGTGATGGAGTATAGACAGAAAGCTACTAAACCAACATACCGTTAAATCCGGCATATAACACGCACTTTTACCACAAAAAATAAGAGCGAAATTGAAGGGTGCGCGTTATACGAAGGGTATGAAAGTGAGAACTTTAAAAATAAAAAAAATAGAGGAGCATATAAAGAAATTAGATTTCTTCGTCTATCGAAAAACTGTTTCTTTCAAAGAAATGACATTCCTTATAAACTTAAAGGGTTGTAATTCTAGAAGTATACTATTTTTTTTAAAGCTTGGATAATATCTCGATTAAATTAGACTTCAAAATATAAGAGCATTTCGCACTTACATTTCATATGTCTTCGTAAAAAAGGGGGTTCGCGCGCGCGTTATACGGCGAATATACCCCAACACTAAAAATTACAGCTTGTAAGTATAATCGCGCGTTACACCACAGTGAGCGTTATACTCCGGATTTTACGGTATTTGAAATTTGGCAAACGCGTTTTTTTTGTTGAGTAAAGATCCATTAAGAACAGGGTTTATGAAAGTCGAGCCCCACAAGGGGACTTATGGGTGTATTATAGATTTAAAAAAAAAAACCTGTTTCTCAACTATTAGACCTACAGATTTGGAAGTTGGTAAAAATTTTTCTTCTACTTTATATATTATATTTACTAAAATTATTATGTTAGTTATTGTAAGACTTTGAGAAGACGTACAAAGTAACAAAAGAAATTTAAGAATATTTTTCAAAAGTCACCTAAAATAAATTCGTTAGAATAGTTATTACATTAATTATAATTCTTCAGATTTATGCAATAATCAAGCTTTTAAAAATTGATCAATCGCCTCTCAAATTTTGGCTACTGTTATGAATTAGGACATTTCAGAGTTATTTCTTAAAAGTGCGTGATTATTCTGTATTGCTTTGTATATAATTTAGGCATATGTCAAAAGTAATTTTGTTAAAAAAAAATTTTAGATTTAATGTCAACAATTAAAAATGAAATTTAAAACAAAGCTTTTTTTATTGTTCATGCAATTAAGGTAGTAATTTTCTGCTGCATATTTAGTTTTTTTTCCCTATTCTTTTCTCAGCTACTTATTTTTCAATAATCAGGAATTGTGTTGAGTAAAAATACCGAAAACACATTTTTTTTAAAAAAAGAACTCTTATAACAAACAATGCCTTAGAAATATATAAAACTATAGAAATGAATTAGTTTTTCTTCTAAGACTAGTAAAATGGGTAACTTTTCTTTGAAAAGGAAAATATTTCTTCCTCAAAGTATCTTCCAATCGATCTACCATTAATTCGCAAATCTAATATTTATCAGGATTCTTCAAGATACAGGAGACAGAGACGTCGGAAAAATCCGAACTTCATGACAGATTTTCCTGATGCTTTTAGCTCAGTGCTCTTCAAACTCAATATTTGCCACCCAATACTCAACCATAATTTTCATTGTCCCTTATACAAATAAGAATGTATTGAATTCACCACTATACTTTGACACAAAAGCTGCAATACGACTTTTTCTTAAGTGCCTCCGGCGTGTATAAACGTCTCACTCAGCCGAAACGTTAATTGCCCCTGACGTATATTACGTCTTTCCAAGGTACGATCTTTTCTTTGCATTGCTATCCAAAAAATTATTCTGAAGGCTTTCGAATGTAATAAATGGACCTTGACAGTGATTGCAAAGGATTTGCTCATTTCAGAGGATTTGCTTATTTATTCCCTTTCTTCCCTCCAATACGTCACATACGCTCACCTACGTGGTAAACGGTGGCATTGGGGAGTTTAACTTTTAATCTGTAGTAAAGGGATCGATTATAAATCCAGTGCAGATTTAAGCTCATTTCGAATCCTTGGCACAGAGTATCTACAGGCCTCCTTTGCACTGTAGGATCAAAATTTATAACCAGAAAATCTGATTAAGTCCAGCTTATCAGGGCCTTTCCGAGCCTTAGGACCCTGGGTGCCTGCCCCAACACCTAATGGATAAACCAGAGCTGTATAACCCATGTGCTATGGTAATTTGTTGTCCCCATGCTTTTTACTATCACCTCTCTGAATTTGTCGACAACACCCTGTATGTGTGGTTTTATTTACGAGGATACATGTTCAGTATAGTATATATATATGTTGTATCTGGCAACCCACTCTTACTAACAATGAATGGCATCTTGTTTCACGCATGCGCATGTTTGTTTGGATTATACAGTAGATGAAAAAATTATTTCAAATTCTCTGCATAATTCAGACTTAGTTAAATGCATTTTAGATTTTGAGAATTTTATGTTGTATGTGTTTGTACAATTCGAGTGTTTCGGGAATTAACCCTTAAACGGACTATTTATTTCTAGTAAAGGTATTGAAATATTTACGGAATTGAGATTGATTTAAGAAGAGAAACTTATTTAGATAATTATATAAAATTAATTTGATTTTTAACAATGCCAATTGGGGCCTAATAAAAAGTAGGAAATGTATGATTTTTTAATTCCTTTTGTTTTATATGTATAAAATATATTTTGTAAATACTACAAACAGGAAAAAGAATTGTATGTTATCTAAAGCTTTTTTATTTATAGATGACAAATTACAATATTATTTTTTATGAAATTGCCAGATCAAATGAGGAAGTTTTTAATCGTATTAATGTGGAGGAGGGTGTTGGTAACAAAGTGTATAAGAGTTTATTTTCTTAATTTTCGGAAGTTATTAATTGACAACACAAATGAAATATAGTAAAATGGCTTACTATGGACATTTAAAAATTAATGCAATTGGCGGTAAGTATACTATCACGGCCTTAAAAAGGGTTATAAAATCGAAATATAAGTTTCTCTATTTCTTATGAGAACTATTTTCTAACCGACGAATCTCACAAAATCTGCTTGCTTTCCTGAATCTCGACGCCATTCTTTAAATAATTAGAGGAAAAAGATAAGTAGATCTTTTTTTCTAACCTATTATAAGAATTTAATCCATTATTTGTCCAACTATTATACTAACCTTTTTGATTGATTAAAAATGTTGATTATTTTTTTTGCTAAAAGTACAGAATGTTGCTGTTATGTTTTTGCAAATGGGCATAAATATAAATGTACAAATTTTATTTATTTGTAAAAATTATATACATTTTATTCCTCATACTATAAAATTCTCATAAACAAATTACTTCCCTATCACCTAAAATTGAACATTTACTTTAATCCTTTTTTGCATGATGTTGGAAATTTCCCTCATATCATTTAGTGCACAAAAAATGCTCTCAAAACAGGTATACTGAAAATTGGTTGTTGTTGGCAACTTCTTTCACGACTATTGTGTAAAAAGGAACATAGCTGTGTAAAAATAAATCAAATGCCGCAATCATTATAGCGGGTTTAAACTTGTCATTCCTCTGAGGTTGAAGAAACGTGCGATTTCTTAAGGAATCCGATTAATTGCGAAAACTTTTTTTAAAAAAAATGGAGATATGGAAATTTTTTTATGATTTTTAGACTTGTTTGGTACTTTTTAAGAAAAATATGCTAAAATTAAGAAGATAAAAAGATATTATTTTTACTAAATTGGGTAAAGGTTTTCAAAAAATAGCATAAACACTGTCCATACTGTACCAGAAGTTTATAAACAAATTTTCAATTTTTTAAAATTCTGATGTGTTGCTATGTTATTCAATTTTGAAATGACCTTCAGAATAAGAGATATTTTAATTTTTACAAAAGCTAGAGCACTTTATCTAGTTATTATATGAAATTGCTTTAAAAAAAACAGTGATTATATTTACATAAGGGACTGTAAATTTTGTAATAAAACAGTGATTGATAAATCTGAAGATTAAAACACTTTTACTGTTATACAAAACATACACAAAAAATTTCATTTAATTATTTTCAAAACTTTTTTAGCAATCGCTGACCCTGTTTGAGCATATTTTTTTAAAAATAAACACACATATTTCGAGTAAAGCGCGTTTTAATGTGCGACATCTTGCTTAAAATAATGGCATCTGCTTTTACTAAAACAATAAACTTGGTATTTTTATAAAGCTAATAAGATGGTCCATGAAATAAAATAATAAAAAAATTGTCAATTTTTGGCAAAATTCACAATTTTAGGGTACTTGGATACCTTAAGTACTTTTTTTCAACTAATGTGAGATTTTTTTTTGTTAATAACGCACACACCCCGATAGTGAGAGGAAAAGAAGGCTTGTTTTTGTGTTTCAGTTATTTTCTGTGCAACTTACATCGAATACCCAAAATAATCTTCCCAAAACCATGTAACAGAAATTTTCATCACTATGCAATTGCTTCACTTCTAATGTATGGCGAAAACGTTTCTTACTGTATGTTTATTTAATGTTATTTTTGTAGAGAAATTTAGAAGACAGGGGCATTGAAGTTTACATGAAACAATTAGAATGCTGTTTGCTATTAGATGTCCTTGATGATGAAAACTTTGACGACGGGTACCGCAATGCAGATGGAATTAGAATATCAATAACATTAAATGCTTTTTTTTAACTATCATAAGAAATAAAAATGATACAAAACTATTTTTTTATTTATTTTGTATAGAACTCAGGCTACACAATACCCTATAAATTTCAAATTTTTTTTATTTTTATTTATTTATTTATTATTATATTATTATTTTTGCGTTTTGTAGGGGCTCATATCGTTGAGAAGCTTACTACCAAATTTCAGATCTGATAAATTAGTTATTAAGGAATTTGAAGTTTTCTGAGCTTAGGTTTTGGGGTTTCAGTGGTTTCCTTTTAAAGCATTTCTCCACTCTTAAATTGAATTAATTACAAATATTTTTGAACACAACCAAGTCTTTGAGTGTGAAATGGTTATTAGCTTCAATTTTCACTACTAAAATCATTTCTGCTTGATTACGTTCTGTGTTTTTTAAGTTGTCATAGTTACTTTATTCAGATTGATTTCAAGGCTAACTTTTGTTTTAAAAAGTAATTTGTACGAATGAAACGGCCAAAACTCTTTCTGAGGTTGCTATGAGAAACAGCATTTCAAAGAGATGGAATACTACTGAAAATGCTGCATCTAAAAATCAGCCTTCAGCTGGTATTGCAATTATGCTTCGAATACAAGTATTCCGAATTCAAGTATCGCAGATAAAACTGAATATTTCTGTGATGTACCAAACTACATTATAGTAAACACATGGTAGTACTATATTTTAGTATTTTAAAGTTGCATAACAAAAACTCAAACTTGCTAAACTTTCCCAATTTAAAACTGAAAAGAAAATAAATTGTATGTATAAACCTGGTGATTTTTATCTTGTTAATATTATTATTATTTTTGTGCCTCGTGTTGGAAAACTTTTGTAAAAATATTAGGTTAAGATTACGCAGAATAACGTGTTGTCATAACAAATGTTATCAATGTTATGCAAAAATATGTTTTGAATTTAAAAAATATGTTTTCAGTTATATTCAACTAAAGTAGTGTCTTAATGTAGAACATACATTGGAAAATAACATAATAAAAAATTTCAGCTTTACGAGCACGATAAGTTTTTGTTTTATGCATTTACAAACTTTAAATGCAATATTCTCAAACTTTTAACTTTGAAGACGTAATTGTTTTCTAATTCTTAAGGCTTTTTTTTCTGTTCAAGAAATAGTCTTGAAATATTTTTAATATGCTCCCAAACATATGTTCTATAAAAGTTAGTACGGATTTAGGTCTTAGATTTCTTGTATTTTTTTAAATGCTAAAATTGATATTTCAAAAATTTTCGTGTTTTTTCCAGATTTGGTCAGAAAAATAATTATTAAAAATCAACGGGGGGAACAGATTTTCACACACAAATCCATTCTTTCTTTTATTTGCATAATCTAAGAAATATAAATCACTTAAAATGGCTAAAAAGTTTTAAAAATCGGCATTTTATAAAGATTTTTTGAGAAAAACTTCAAAAATTCTTCCTTTTTTAAAATTTTAAAATAATAGCTAGTCAAATTGACTTTTCACTTTCAGTATCAACTTAATAATATATTCCGAATATATGAAATGGCCACCGTAAATGCAACACCCTGAAGGAAGCACGAAAATAACATTAAATTTACAACATGCATTAGCGGAGGTGAGATATGCAAATGATTAGAATTTGAGCGCAGACACACATCACGCACGCCTGTGGCACCACCTCAAAGCACTATTTAAGGCTTGGAGTTTTCGACGATTTCAAGCTCAGCAATTCTGTTTATCTTGTGTATTTTTTAAAAAACGATCAGTTATGTCTCGTAGAAAACAGCAACCAGCTTTTGATCAAGTATCCGAGTTTGACAGAGGAAGGATAATGGCCTACTGAGATTGTGGATTATCTTTCAGGGAAAACGGTAGTCGTGTTGGACGAAACCAAACAACTGTAATGCGGATATGTGACCTTTGGATGCAGGAGGGTACAACGGACCGACGTAGTCGATCGCATCCATTTCAGTGCACCACTTCACGTGAGGACAGGCAAATTGTGCGCATGGCAGTTACGGATATCTCAGTCACATCACGATCCATAGCACAGCACATTGAGTCTGTAACGCATCATTCAGTGTCTGCGCGTACCATTCGACGCCGTTTACAGCAGAGTGGTCTGTCCGCAAGACGTCCATTCTTTGGTCTACCCTTGACGCAGAACGACAGACGTCTCCACCGCCAATGATGCGATGAAAGAAGGATGTGTGTGGCAGAATAGAATGAAGTTGTCTTTACTGACGAGTGACGCATCTGTCTGCAACACCACGATGGTCGGATTCGAGTCTAGAGACACCATGGAGAGAGGATGCTAAACAGCTGCGTTATGCACCACCACACTGATCCTGCACCGAGTATTATGGTATGGGGCGGTATTGGATATCACTCTCGCACTCCTCTAGTACGCATTGCCGGTACTTTAAACAGCCAGCGCTACTTTTCCGAGGTGTTGGAGCCTGTTGTCCTTCCTTACATTCAGGGCTTGGCCACAGCCATATTTCAACAGGATAATGCGCGACTACACGTGGCATGCATTGTCCAAAGGTTCTTCGTCAATCACCAGATTGAATTGCTTCCCTGGCCGGCTCGCTCTCCGGATCTTTCGCCGATAGAAAACATGTGGTCCATGGTTGCTCAACGATTGACCCCCGCAGCTGCCACACCAGATCAATTTTGGTAACGTGTGGAAACTGCTTGGTCTGCTGTACCCCAATAACACATACAAAGTCTCTTTGAATCAATGCCGAAGCGTGTGTCAGCGGTGATCCCCAACAATGGCGGCTACTCTGGCTACTGATTCTGGCAGGAACCACACTTTACAAAAGTCTATAATTTTAATCATTTGATACTTGGTCAACATGTTATCCACAAAATAAATTTTGTTGTGCTATCTCTTGTCTTTCTTGGTGTTGCATTTATTGTGGCCAGCAGTTTAAATTATTTTTACTGTTACTGTCACCAAAAAAAAAAAAAAAAAATTGGAAAAGTGTACTGTGTAATCTTAATATGTAAATTTTCATGATGATGTATACTTCCATCGCTCGTACTGCTTTTAATTATTTTACCTTATATTAATACTAGGAATTTTGTAAAAAAATTTTTTCTCTTTGATCTACAGCAGTGATTCCCAAAGTGGTCTATATAGACCCCCAGAGGTGTCTAGGACAGCCTGAAAGGGGTCCACGTCAGGGAAAAAATAATTTGGGGGTCCATGAGGTGTAAATGGGGGTCTACGATAGTGACTCTCATAAAATCAGAACATTACTTTAATTTTAGATGAAAATTTAATCAAGTGGAAATCAGATTTATTTATTTAACAGATTTATATATATATATATATATATATATATATAAAAGAGAACAGCGACTCACTCACTGGCTGACTGACTGACTAATCACGATATCTCTGGATCTATTCAACCTACAGACTTGAAATTTGGTTGACATGTTCCTTTCATTTAGTAAAGATCAGGTAAGAACGGATTTTGCAAAATTCGAACCACAAGGGGCGTAACGGAAGGGAGGGGGGTTAAGAGGTGTTATAAATAATTGTTTCCATTTTTATACTACTCGACGTACAATCTTGAAATTAGGTAAGCAGATTCCTTTCATAGAGTAGAGATCCGCTACAAAAAGAGTTTGCTGAAAATCGACATCCAAGTGGCGTTGCGGGGGAGTTATAGAATTTCCATTTTTAAATTATTAGACGCACAGACTTTAAATTTGATAAATAGATTTCTTTCACAGAGTAGAGATCAGCTACAAGATGGGTTTTGGGAAAATAGCCCCCCCCCAAGTGGCGTTGCAGGGAATTAAGGGGCGTAAAAGTTAAATATTTTCGTGTTTAAAATACTTGGCCTACAGGCTTAAAAATTCTTGGCATAATCCTTTCAAGGAGTTAATATCCGTTACAAAATGGGTTTTGGAAAAATTGACCCCAAGTAGTGTTGAAGGGGGTTAAAAGAAGATATAAATAATTATTCCGATTTTTAAACTATTAGACGCACAGTCTTGAAATTTGGTAAGCAGATTCCTCTCATAGGGTAGAGATCCACTATTTAATGTGTTTTGTGAAAATCAACCCCCCAGGTGGCGTTGCGGGAATTCAAGCGGCGTTATAGATCATTTTTTCCATTTTTAATTTTTTGACTCACAGTCTTCAAATTTGGTAAGCAGATACCTTTCATAGAGTAAAGATCCGCTACAAAATGGGTTTTGGGAAAACAGACCCCCAAGTGGCGTTGCGGGGTGCTCAAGGGGGGTTATAGATAATTATTCCCATTTTTAAACTACTAGACGTACAGTCTTGAAATTTGGTAAGTAGATTCCTTTCTATGAGTACAGAACCGCTATAAAATGGGTTTCGCAAAAATTAACCCCAAGCTTCCTTTCGGGGGCTTAAGGGGCGTAATAGATAAATATTTCCGTTTTTAAACTATTCGATCTACCTGCTTGAAAATTGGTAGGCATGCTCCTTTCATGGAATAGAGTTCCTCAAACAAAGAGTAAAACAAAAATCGTCCCCCAAGGAGGGTTGCGAGGGGGAAAGGGGAGTTATAGGGGAAAAATCCTGTTTTAGAATTGTTAGACCTGTGTACTTGAAATTTGTTAAGCATATTTCTTTTGTTGAATAGGGATCCACTATGAATGCATTTGACGGGAATCAACTCCTGGGGGAGCAGGGGGTTACTGGGGCTTGTTTACAAAAGAATCTTCGAACTACAAAGACTATAATAATGGAATTTGGTTTACATTTTTCTTTTGTTGAATTGAAATCCACTAAGAACGGTTTTTGGGAGAATGTCTCTCAACGAATTACGGGGGGGGGGGGGGGGTATTGATAGTAAACATGCTGTTTTTGCCCTATTAGATTTAGATTTGAAATTTGGCCTCCATGTTTATTTTATGGAGTAGAGATCCACCTAAAATTGGTTTTGCGGATATCCACTTGGTTATAGAGTTACGAAAGTGTAAACATTATTCTATACTCAATTTTAGAGATTATTAGATAATACAAATTAGTAGTTCTGTCCTTTTTTTATCAAGAGGCGAGAGTTACAGATATAAGTATATTTTTTAATACAATGGAATTCTTAATGCTAGGACTTGGATATCAATATTTTGTATATATAAACAGATATATTTATAAAACATCATGAAATACACAGCGAAGCCGGAGGGTATAACGGCTAGTTATATATATATATATAATGAAATTAATTTGCAGCTACAAGCACCATCATTTCTACGTTGTCGTAACTCATTCCTATTTTGGACCGAGCTCACACTGCCCGACGCGTCCCTAAGTGTGGGAGGAAACATATCATCACCAACAAAAGCCATAGTAACAATTATTTATTCAGGACTGACAACACATAAACAATCACAAGTTTAATTATAAGTGGAAACCTAGGAGTGATTCCCTAAATACCTCGATTAATCCTAATAAGAAGACGAACACTTGCTAACCTCAGGTCGCTACTGGATCTATTTCCTTTAATGATTATATACTAACACTTTACTTTTATAAATTATCTCTATCGAATACGCGCTAAGTCGTGAAGTAATTCTCCGGCGATACTTACATGTAGCTTGGCAACTCCTTCTCCTACATTTACGAAATATATATATATATATATATATATATATATATATATATAATATATATATATATATATATATATATATATATAGACTTTATATAGTCGAACTAATTAACATATCACTATCTCGTGTTTTTCCCGAAGAGGCTGTGAAATAGTAAAAATGCAGGCCCCAAAGTTTCCCAAGAGGATTAGTATTGAATTCACTCTGATAGCCCCCTCACAACGTTTCTTGCCAGAATGAAACTATGGAGCATAATATTGGGCTTACCGAATTTTTCTAGTTTCTCAATTTGTCACACAGAATCTGCCAGGAAAATGACGTTTTGACCTACGTTCAATATTTAAATGCCAATTTATTCATATTTTGAAACTCAGTTTGAGAATGCTTCGACTATGGCAATACCATAGTAGGCAATGAATTAATACGGTCACATTGAAAGAAAAAACAAATGTCATATTACACAAGAAACTGATCAGAATAGCCACTAAGAAGATCTTAAAGTAAAATTTAGAAACGGATATCAGCAATTTTGGAAGCACTAGAATAGATGAAGCACCAGATTCATCCCTCCCATTAAAAACATTTGTTTGTTGCTCAATTACTTTATGTAACAGTTATTTAATGTATTAATTAGATTTTAATTTAATTAATTAACAAGTGTGTCTTAGGTTTTAAACACTATACAGTTGGAAAAGTAAGAATATGGCTCTATACCAGCTGTCAAAAAACATTTAAGTTGATAAATTTGTGACAGATCTATACGGTGGTTCCACTAATTCCTTCTTGTCTCTTTAAGGAAAATATTTAATTCAAGCAACCTTCATCCAGTAAGGAAACGTGATTATGTAAATGAGGTAGATTATATAAACTCTGTTTTCGCGAGTTGGCAAGGAGTTGTTGACACGCTGAAGTTGATACGTTGGATGTGTGCAAGTAGGAGTTAACATAAAATTTGAGAATTAGTTGTTAGTTGAAGATTGAAAAGGAGTGGAATTAGTTAAAGATTACAGAGCGTGGAGCCTACGACATTGAACAAGCCGAAGAGAGCCCCTGCAAGTTTCCAGTGTAGTATCCGGTGCATAAAAAGTTCAGGTACTGTGCGTTTGATTAAGTAGAAGCTAGTTTATTCGTGTGTGACGTAGTTATATTTGAGCGTATTTAAGCTGTCTTAGATTCAGTTGAGGGTCTGTAGTAGTATCCCCGTGTTATAGAATCTCACCTCCGCATTCTACTATGTATCATATACCTTAATGAGAATTGTATTGTGTCTGATTTATAATAAGAATTAATAAATTACATAGATTGAAAACATGTCTGTGGATTATTCTGTTTCTCCCACACATCTAGCCGGGTTTACAGTTAGAGAAGAGGATTCACATGTAAGTAGGAACCAACCGTTATCACAAATTTGCAAAAATTCATTTCGGTTTACCCTAAACCGAAAAACATGGCAAAGGGTTTATGAGACAAAAGAGTTTGGCAACCTCTGATCTAGTGATGAAATACTGTAATTCATTGCACAAAGAAAAAAAGGAGAAAATCATGCAAAGTTTAAGATTTTCTTCATTATATGAATTCTTTCAAATGAATCTAAGTTTAATTCAACAGGTTCTGACCATAAAAAATTCTTACTGAATAAATTTCGTTTCAAAACCAAGCCAAATGACCCACAATCACGAGGTAAAGTCGATCGATGGTGACGTGTCTTAAATTAATTCTATATGTTCTTACGTAGATGGCTTCATTGTGTGTCCTCCCTTCCACAGCACGTTTCGCATCAGCACGTGAATAGTTTCTGAGCTATGAACTAACCTAAAATTGTCACGTAATTGCTTCTTTTATGTTGGAACTCCATCTTTTCCTTCATACTCAGTTTCAGACGCTAAGATGACAACATTGAGTCTATATATAGCTCAAAGCGTACTCCAGCATTGATATTTTGACAGTAAATTTAGCTGTTGTGTGTAATGAAATATTTATATATTTTCGTATTTATTAATTCGTAATTTTTATATGAAAGAATGCATTGGAAAAGGCTTTTGAGTTGTATAATAAGAAATTAGAAAATTATAGAAAAATGAACTGATTCGAATTTATTTATAAGGAATCAAATTCTCTAATTTACGTAGGAGAGTCTCTCACGAACTTAGGGTTTCCGACTCCTTGCAACAACTTTAAAAAAATGGAGATATGGGAAGTTTTTTTTGTTGTTGTTGTTTTTAGATTTGTTTAAAACATTTTAAGAAAAATATGCTAAAATTTAGAAGGGAAAAAGAAATTATTAATACTAATTTGGAACAAAAATGGATAAAAATTTACAAAGAGTAACATAAACCTGCCCATTCTGTACTAAAAGTTTATAAACAAATTTTCAATTTTTCAATTGTGATGTGTTGCTAAGATATTCATTTTTGAAATTCCATTCAGAATAAGAGATATTTTATTTTTTACAAAATCTAGAGCACTTTAACTTAGTTATTATTTGAAATTGCTTAAAAAACAGTGATTATATTCACAGAACGGCCTGTAAATTTTGTAATAAAACAGTGATTGATAAATCTGATGCTTAAAACACTACTACTATTATACAGAACATAAACAAAAAATTTCAGCTAATTATTTTCAAAACTTTTATAGCAATCGTGTCCTCGTTTCAGCATTTTAAAAAGAAACACATTTCGAGTAAAACGAGTTTTAAAGTATGAAATCTTGATTAAAGTAATGGCATCTGCTTTTACTGAGACATTTGTAGTTTTTGTTCTAGTGAACGTAAAGTAATAAACTTGGTATTTTTATAAAGCTAATAAGATGGATGGTCTGTGAAATAAAATCATAAAAATATTTGTCAACTTTTGGCAAAATTCACTATTTTAGGTTAGTGGGAATAATTTTATAAAGGTAAATAATTAATTACCGTAAAATTCTGAGTTTAGTGCGCACTTTCGACACAAAAAATGAGATCGAAATTTAAGAGTGCTCCTTATATGCCGGTTATAAAAATAACTTTAAAAATAAAATTTAAAAAAATTTGGACTTCTACATACATTGAAACATTGTTTATTTAAAAGAGATGGCATATTTTAAGAACTTAAAGAAATGTAGTTCTAGAAATATACTAATGTTTCAAAAGCCTGGGATAATACCTCGAATATATGACTTCGAAACATAAGAGCATTGTATACGTACATTTTTAGTTTCCTCATAAAAAGCGGTTTTACCTTTTAAGGCGAATATACCTAAAAACTAAAAAATGCAGATTGAAAGTATAGGGGCTCATTAAACACCAGAGTACACAGTATTAATTAATTTAGTTTTTATACCACATGTAAAATGGTTTAAAAATTAATTGTAACACGTTTTTAATTAATTTTTGTCCAATTTTTCCGTAAGTATATAAATTCCTTTTTGTGACATGGAAGTTAATGTGAATCCTTGCTATATGATAAAGCGTACGTCTCAGAATTAGGACTGAAGCCCTACACTCTAGCATTGGTGATTAAAACTCATAAGAAATGAACCACTTAACTTCTTTAGCCACATTCAGAAAAAGTCTTTAGTAATAAATCAAAGAATTTAATTTTTGCTCAATATTCAAAATAAGATAAATATTTCCAAATGTTAGAAACATAGTAGTTGATTTGTAGTGCATACATAGTTGGAGAATTCCAGAAAGTATTTCAAAAGGAATGATATATTTCTGTTGAAGTATGCTTAAAAATTCAACACTATGACTAAATCTACAAGCTTTATTCAAAATTGTGAATGGTAAAGAAGTTTTTAGGAATTTGAGGACATAGTTTTTATTTCTTTCTTTTTCACTCATTCCTATTTCCAAGTAGAATATTCTCTTGACCAATTATTATTTTCTTATAAAGTATGAAAACGGTAAATAAATCTTTTAAATATCCTCAAAACATCAAATGCTGATGGATAGTAAAATATGGAACATGATAGGTAATAATTAAACATGAAAAATAATGATTCATTACTATATTTCATCATGTTCCATTTTCTTGCTATATTACGAATACCACGATACTAATTAACATCCATATACTTTTTACTAGTTGTCCTTAATTTTGTCTTCATTTCTTATGGAACTCATTGATGATCAAGGCATATATCTCTGCAATGTATTATAATTTGATTTTTTTTATTCAGTGATCCTAAATGACATAGGAGCTTCATACAAATCCTGTTGTTATTGTTCCAACAACAAAAGGAATTTCAAATATTTCATAAAATAACCAGCTAATAAGGATATTTCTCTTTCAGAAATGTTTAAGCTCTATCTATATATATAAAGGAGAAAAGCGACTCACTCACTGACTGACTGACTGACTGACTGACTAATCACGAAATCTCTGGAACTATTCAACCTACAGACTTGAAATTTGGTAGTCATGTTCCTTTGATAGAGTAGACATCAGCTAAGAACCGATTTTCCGAAATTCGAAATGCAAGGGGCGTTACGGGGGTTTAAGGGCTTTAATAATAATTGTTTCCATGTTTAAACTACTTGATGTACAATCTTGAAATTGGGTAAGAGGATTCCTTTCAGAGAGTAGAGATCCGCTACAAAATCAGTTTGGTGAAAATCGACCCCCAAGTGGCGTTACAGGGGCTTAGGGGGCGTTATAGATAATTATTTCCATTTTTAAACTATTTGACGCACTGTCTTTAAATTTGATATATAGATTCCTTTCGTAGAATAATGATCAGTTACAAAACGGGTTTTGTGAAAACAGACTTCTAAGTGGCGTTGCGGGGGATTAAGGGGCGTAATAGATAAATATATCCGTTTTTAAACTACTTCACCTACCTGCTTGAAAATTGGTAGGTAAGTTTCTTTCCTGGATTAAATATCCGCTACAAAATGGGTTTTGGGAAAATTGACCCCAAGGGGTGTTGCGGGGGCGGGGGTTTAAGGGCGTTATAAATTCCTATTTTTAAGTTATTTGACGTACAGTCTTGAAACTTAGTAAGCAGATTCCTCTCATAGGGTAGAGATACGCTAAAAATGGGTTTCGTGAAAATTGCCCCCAAGTGGCGTTGAGGGGACTTAAGGGGCGTTATAGATAATTATTTCCATTTTTAAACTATTAAACGCACAGTCTTTATATTTGATAAAGAGATTTCTTTCATAGAGTAGAGATCAGCTATAAGAAGGTTTTGTGAAAACAGACCTCTAAGTGGCGTTGCAGGGGAATAAGTGGCGTAAGAGATAAATATTTTCGTTTTTAAACTATTTGACCTACCTGCTTGAAAATTGGTAGGAATGTTTCTTTCATGGAATAAATATCCGCTACAAAACGGGTTTTGAGAAAATTGACCCCCAAGGGGTGTTGCGGGGGGTTAAGGGCAGATATAAATAATTATTTCTTTTTTTAAACTATTAGACTCACAGTCTTGAAATTTGGTTTGCAGATTCCTCTCATAGGATAGAAATACACTGCAAAATGTGTTTTGTGAAAATCGACCCCTAGGTGGTGTTGCGGGGTTCAAGGGGCGTTATTGATAATGTTTTGCATTTTTAATTAATTGGACGCACAGTCTTCAAATTTTGCTAAGCAGATTCCTTTCATAGAGTGCAATTCCCCTACAAAATAAGTTTTGTGAAAACAGACCCAGAAGTGGTGTTGCGGGGGCTCAAGTGGCGTTATAGACAATTATCCCCATTTTTAAACTGTTAGACGTACAGTCTTGAAATTTGATAAGCAGATTCCTTTCGTAAAGTAGAGAACCGCTACAAAATGGGTTTCGCGAATATCAACTTCCAAGTTTAATTTCGGGAGATTAAGAGGCGTAATCGATAAATATTTCCATTTTTAAACTACTTGATCATCCTGCTTGAAAATTGGTAGGCATGTTCCTTTCATGAAATAGAGTTCCTCTAACAAAGAGTAAAAGGAAAATTGACCACTAAAGATGTTTGCGAGGGGTCAAGAGGAGTTACAGAAAAAAATTCCTGTTTTTAATTGTTAGACCCATATACTTGAAATTTGTTAAGCATGTTTCTTTTGTTGAATAGGGATCCACTAAGAATAAATTTTAAGCAAATGAAGTTCTGGGGGGTTGCAGGGGTTACTGGGACGTATTGACAAAAAATTACTTTTTTCGAGCTACAAGGACTATAATACTGAAATTTGGTTTGTATTTTTCTTTTGTTGAATTGAAATCAGCTAAGAGCGGTAATTTTGGAAAACGGCTCTCAACGGGATTACGGGGATATTGATAGTAAAACTTTTGCTTTTTTCTGTTAGATTTAGACTTGAAATTTGGCTTGCATGTTCAATTTACGGAGTAGAGATCCACCGAAAATTGGTTTTGCGGGAATCCACTTGGTTTTTGAGTTACGAAAGAGCAAACATCATTCTATGCTTCAATTTTAGAGATTTTTAGAAAATACAAATTAGATGAGTTCTGCCCTTTTTTTTTATCAACAGGTGACAGTTACAGGTATAAGTATATTTTTCAATTCAATCGAATTCTTAATGCAGGACTTAGATATCAATAATTTATGCATATATATAAGCAGTAAAAATTTATAAAACATCATGAAATACCCAGCGAAGCGGGCGGGTAACAGCTAGTATGTTATAAAAGGAAAATAGAGCTGATAGTTTGAGTTGTAATGTTTGAGGTTCTTATTTTTGTATCCTGAAAAGGTTTCCGCACATCAATAAACGCACAATATTGGACAACATTTGAATATGAATCTATCATTATAATCAAATCGACTTTTCATGTCAAAAAATATTTTTAGCAATTCTCAACACCTCTATATTGCATAAAATTCTGAGGTGTCATGTGATTCTGATTTACGGGAATCATGCGAGAATTAAATATTCAAGGCTTGAATGTAGTCAAGTTACAACAGCATAATCAGGCATATCGTAGGCTTGCAATGTTCAGTAATTTTTCATTGCTCATCAGATCCACCTGTTGTCGTGGCACACTTGTTTTCCTGATATGTCACCAATTTAACAAGTGTAGTAGATGATAGGAAATAATTGACCCAGCCTACACAATTCATTGCTTATAAAAACATGCCAACTAGGCAATGTAAGGAAGAAACATGGACTGACATTTCAAGACTACATCCAAAACATCTTGGTTTGGGATGTACTCTTGTTATTGATTGTTTTATTTACTCCGTAGCTATTGCCAACTATTTCTGCTACACAAGATGTTTTCTACGTGTTGGACAATCGAACGTGTCTGTGATTTCAATCATTTCTATTTTAAATTATTTGTACGATAAAGTTGTCTTATATATATATATATATCCCATCTTTGTTCGGAAGGATATTCTTTTGTATTACTTATTATATATACACTGGTGTCCAAAAGATAAGCATAATTGATAATTCTGTGAATAAAGAAGGAACTGTAAATTAGAATGGCGGGAAACGTGATATGCGAGTATAACATGATTATAAAATAAGGAGCAAATCAAAAGAATGATAATAATTAATTTTATTATCCAAAGTAGCAATTTGAAAGAAAACTGAGCATAACAAGGATTCACACTTTAGAGAAAAAATGAAAGAAACCATTAAATAAAATACTGATGCTGCAGTTTAATAAGGCGTGTGGTCACCTCTGCCAGCCAGGCACGCGGCACAGCGATTTACCATACTTGCTATGAGATGATGAATGAGTTGTGGGCTCAAACGGTTCCAAGCTTCTGGGAGAGCTCTCTTCATTTCCGTAACGGAGCTTGGTGAGTGCAAAAAGGTTGCAATTTGTCTCCCGAGCATATCCCATACATGCTCGATAGGATTTAAATCAGGGGAGTTCGCAAACCATGACATGCGCTGGATGCTTTCCGTTTCAAGGAAGTCATAAATCAGCACCGCTCGGTGACATGGCGCATTATTATCCATAAATATGAAGTCAGGACCAACAGCACCTCGAAACAAGCAAACATAAGGCTCAAGAACTTCGTCTCTGTATCTTTGAGCAGTCACAGACCCCGTGTCAGAGAAATGAAGGTCTGTGCGGCTGTCCATCATAATGCCTGCCCATACCATTACTTCCCTTGATGGAAAATGATGTCTTTCCGTTATGTTTCTTGGTTCAAAACGTGTTCCACGTTCTCTCCATATCGTTACCCGCCGAGAATCACAACTCAGACTAAACCGGTACTCGTCACTGAACATCACATGGCCCACTCTTCCACACTCCAATGTTGATATTTCAAACTCCAGTTTAAACGAGCGCGTTTATGTGCAGACGTGAGGGGAATACAAACTGCTGGTATTCTGGCATACAGGTCAGCATGATTGAGTCTCCTGTAAACATTTTGTCTCGAAATTCGTATTACTGTGGCGACTGTGAGTGCCAAACCCAGTGCTCTGGCAGTACTGCCCTCTGAGGTCGCACACTTATTACCAGATATCGGTCTTGGCGAGGGGTTGTGACTCTTGGTCGACCTGATACTGGTTGTCGGGTAACATCTCCCGTTCTTTGAAACCTCTGCCACAGTCTTGAGATCCAGACTGGTCCACATTCAGAATTCGAGACACTTTGGTTTGTGATCGTGAGGATTCCAGCATTTCAACGATTCTTCCTTTCGTAAACATGTCCAATTGGCGTCTTTGTTCCATCATTTACCTTGTTTGATGGTTAACAACGTTCGTTCGCACAACAGTCGCACGAAACTTGTCTGAACTGCTTATGCTGCGTGAATCGGTTTCTCCGCGTTCCGACATGTGTCGGTGTTTCGCGCAGGACGTAGTCGACTGAAAAGTTTTGCATAAACCCAATGTTTCTTCTTCACCCAATTAATATCTGCAAGAAATTTGAAATAATTTTGCGAATATTTACTCCATGTTTTCGCATTTTACGATTTATGCTTAACTTTTGGACACCAGTGTATGTATATAATGTGTGTGTATATGTGTATATATATGTGAGTGTGTATATATATATGTGTGGGTATGTGTGTTGTAAACGACGAAGCTGTAACGGCAGATGTGCTAAACTGTAGTAAGCAAATCCACCACGTGTATTATAGGTAGAGCCTCTGCGAAATCCAGCCAAATGCGCTAGTGAAGAGCCCCACCTACAGTCTTTTTCACGAAATGTGAGGGGGTCATTCGGTCGTGTATGCAGTGCGTAGAAACACTTCCGTTTTATTTTATAAATTTTTACCTATCTTAACAGCAATTAGATCCCTTTTATACTACTCCTCCAATTTGAGTCCCTTCCCCGTTTGTGTAGATTTACATAACGCAGCCACACCCCAAATTCTGGAAAAAAAATTGTGAAAATAAAAGTTTGTGTTAAATTGTTAATCTGATATCCAAGGAATTGACATAAATTAAATTGCGAAGTAATAAAAAATGAATAATTTATTTTACCAGTATTAAGAACTTTTAAGAATATGAATGTGCTAATCGTTACCTGCTGGCGACCGAGGGAGGTGCTGTTATAAGTGTTCGTTGAGTTTTTGATTTCTCTTAAAAGGAGTAAGCGCGTGGAGATAATATATTGCATCATTTGGTCAAACACTAGATGATTTTCAAGGCAAAACAATTCATAAGGCTTTTGGGTGCGTTGCTATGGGAGTAACGCAAATGAAGGACTCGTTAAACCGATTCAAGAAAGGGAAGGTGAAGTTTTTTAACGTCACTCTATAAAACAACATGATAGCTATTGGGGACATATCTTGTTATTTTCAGCCTCAGTAATGTGACGAGGACGACACTTGAGCTGGTATTCTGTTCTACTAACTTCCACGGCACGCTAAACGTAAGGAATTTGAGCCACAGCATATTTAGCATCTGCTACCTTCTGTACACGTGAATCTTTAGTGGCACAAGAATTCGAATGTATGATTGAACCAAAGCAACGTTGGCCACGAATTCGGGACCATAACCAGTAAGATGATTAAGAAATGGCTGTATTTCAGTGAAGATTGACCGTCGGTATCAGTAAATATTCCCGAGAGGAAATTTTGCGCGGTGATTTAAACATGCGTGGAGTGACTATAAAACTTGTGCCCAAACAATAGACAGCAGAACTGAAAAGACTCATATTCTTTGCGAAATGTGGAATTCCAGTAGTTCACAATCTGCTTTCTCTCGAGACATGGATCCTTACGACTTCTGGTTCTTTCTAAAATTGAAAATGTCGTGATAGGATCTCCTTTTGAAATTGAGAAGGTATAATGCAGACCACGACGGTGCAGTGGAAAATTCCAAAAAAAGAAGCTTTTTAAGCTCTTCAGCAGTGGAAAAATAAATGGATACTTTTATATTCGATCTTAGCACTCGTATACGCATAGTAAGATGGCTGCTGAAAACTGTTTTGAGTGACTAAAATCAATTTATAAAAAAATAAAAGCACATACCTAGAAAGCATTCGAAAATGCACAGATCACTGCTCACAAATTATAGCCAGATTCTTTGATTTATAATAAATTCAAAGCTTGTAAACAGAAAAACCTCTTTATAATGAACGTGTTAAATCTTAAATCTTAAAAATAATGATAAATGAATGTTAACAAAAGTATAAATATGTTTATAGTGTTAATAAATTTATTTATATAATTATAATAAGTATAGTAATCTATAAGTAATAATATATATTTTTTCATTATTTTTGTGAAATAATATATAAAAAATATGGCCATCTGTTTTATGAAAAATAAATTTTGCAAATAATCTTAGAAATTTTTTGAAATTAATTTTACATTTTTTAAAAAAAGGCAACATAATCATCTAGAAATGGTAAATTAATTTATACATATAAAATATTATTTATACCGGTATTTTATAAAACTAAATTGGTGATTTTGCTTTGTACATTATTTAAGTAAATTACTGCCATTTTTAGTGTGTATGCAGAAATAAAAATTCATTTTTCTCTTTTCCAAAAATGATAAGACTATATAAATATATTGATATTTATAAACTGATGAATTATTTACATAATAAAGTTCAAAAAAGTAGTGGAAATATTTATCAGCTAGAAAATTATTTTCTGGTTTACCTTGCGGTGAATTTTAACCTGCTTTTACTAATTATCACATTGCAGTATATTAATTCTCTTACAGAAAGCAATTATAATAGCAAGTTAAATTTATCATAATTTATTATATTATTAATTTTTTTTCTTATCAAAACTTTTCAATTGTACTTTAATCCTGCCATTAATGGCAATTGAAGTGAATAACATCTTCAAAAGCGCAACTATTAATATAATAACTTTTTATCTCTTATGTGATTAATTATTTTAATGCTATTTTAATTTTGCTATAGTGTTAATTTTATTTTTAATAGATGGTATGCATGATATCTAAAGCATTTTGCCTGTTTGTTGATATATAAATTCATTTGTAGAGAGAGAGAGCTTTTGGGGATCTTAAGGAACTTATTTAAAATTATTAATGGAAGAATTCCTCCTCCGTTTTATAAATTTCTGAAATCCATTTGATTTTTTTCTATCACTATATAATTGCTGATTTAATAAAAGACGGATTATTTTTTAAACAAAAATTGGATTTTGAATTTTTTTTTTCATAAACTGTAGTAATGTTATCAAATGTTTGCATAGCTTACATATACTGTATCAATATATGCTATATAGTAAATTTTTTGTGTAACTCTTTCATCTTTTGGTTAATGTATATACTGTAATTTTTTTTGATATTATTATTTTTTGTAAAGTTATATTTCCTTAGATGATTTGTAAGTTTGCATTTAAATTCTTACATTACCTCTAATAAGGGAATATATTATATTCCATATTTATCTTAATCTAATGCAATGTTTTATATCTTTTTATGTTTGACAGCCGTGTTTTTATTAGAAAGCGTAAGTCCATAACATACACATTTTTACTCATAATATCATTTAAATTCTTATATTTTATAACACAGAATTTTTTTGTAATATTATGTGATGCTTATTAAAAAAATTTCTGTAATAATTACATTTACATGCAGTTTATCACTTGCGTATTTAAGTATGTATATTTACGCATTTTTATTATACTTGAAAGTTTTTTAAATAATGATTTGATTCATTGCAATTTTTATTCATTTCGCTTCTTAACAGTAATTTTTTAAATAACAAACGTTTATAATATTTGTATGCAATATATGCATAAATACTAACTTGTTTTTGATGATCAAATTTCAGCTAATTGAAGCATTTGATAATTCACTATATTTGTCACAAAGTTTAATACTCATAAAATAAAAATTAATTTGAATGACGACTGATGCACATTTATTTACATTTTGTACCGTTATAAGCGATAAGGTCTTGTAGTAGTAATGTTAAGGTTATAGATGGCGTTATGTACGTGTATCTCCGGGAGTGGAGAGTTGTGTGTATGACATGACAGAGAGAGGAGCGTGAGATGCAAGTTTGAGTAGAATTTGTGAGGTGAAATGGGGTGTGAGATATGGTTAGTTGTAAATAAAGTTATTTGTTATTATAGAGTGGTAGTTTTATTGTAGTTAATGGCGTCGCCAGGACAAGTAATTTTCTTACAAAAGTGAGTGTGAATAGCATATGTAATAGAACGTTTTTAAATTTACTTTCATATCGTAAATAAGAAACTTCAGCAGATGGAGTAAATAAGTTGTTAAATGCTTTAAAGTAGCTGCTATGCTTTTGTAACAATTCGCATAAAAATTTTAAGTTAATAGAAAATTTTAAAATAAGATAAATGGAATTCTGATTATACATTTCAAAAGAATACTAAAGAAGCAAATTTTTTTTAAAAATTTTTTAAAATACGGTTGTTTGTTCTGCAAAAGGCTTAGAAAAGAAGGCGCTTCGCAAAGACAAATATTTTTCTAGCAAAAAACAGAAATTAGAGAACCATTTTAAAGAAATAAAACTGTTTGTACACATCATCTAAAAAGACTATTAATATTCAAATTTTACAAATAAAATGACACACACACACAACAATGTTTTTCTCTATCATATACTTTGGTAGATAAACATCAACAGTCATCTAATTATGTTAAGAATAATAGATGTCTTAGGTTGCACTCCCAATTGATTTTTGTAATCTCTAGGGTAAAGGTCTATTGAAACAGTAAACAAAGTAGAAAAGCTTATAAAAGACGTAAAATCGATCATATAAGAAATATTTGCAATTTTTATTTGCTATTGAAATTGTGTTTGCATATATCTTCAATTTTAGGAAAATAATTCGACATTTCTTCTTGTGACTGTAGCTGTTTCTATGGCATTTTCAAACGTCTTATAGAATAATATAAATTAAAAGCCAAAGAGTGTTTTGCTGATGGTTTTCGTATTCTAAGTACTGTATAACATTGTTTGATAAGATTTAAAAAGCCTTTTGTCTAAAAAAAATTTTTTATAATATATATAATTTGTTTTATATGTATATATACAGTTCTATTTTTACTTATTCATAATATTTTTGAGGTAATTTATTTAGTCATTATTTATATTCATTTTTAACTACATGTGCATTTTAAATGCAACATATAGATCATTTGTCCAGAAAAGCTATCCTTAATATAGCCAGTATCATAAACTTTAATATAACGTTTCCTTCCATGGAGACTAAAGATTTCATTTGCCCTAAAGCGAAGCATTCCTAAATCCGAGTTTAATTGTCATAATTGTGTTTCTTATTTTAATTCGGTGCAATTTTGATGAATCGTGAGCGGAGTGTTTTTACAATTTTTCCAGTATCCAAAATTAGAAGGACCTTAAATTGAAACACAGAACATACACACTCTCTCTAGCCACATCTTAAACTTGAGTTTCCTGATTTTTTTAAAGACTTTTCATCTATAAAACAGATGAATATTTTTCTGCAAATGAAATAAAGTTGTTAACAGTAATACACATATATTCATTTTCAATACAGCAGCGACAAAAATACTCCCGCTTCGAAAAAAGAATCTGCATCATACTCCTCCTCCCTGACAGCTCTAATTTTAATTTTTAAACATACTCAGAGACGCCTTAAGGCATGGACTAACTGGGCCCAGGGCCTCGCTGTCGGTGGGGCCTTGTTTTGTTTTTGAATCAGTCGTAATAAGATCATGTCCGGATAATTTTAATTGGTCAAATATTATTCCCGTACATATTCTCCGAAAAACTGGGAATTTCAAACTACATGTCAACTGGCAAAAATGGCTAGAGTGTATTAATATGGGATGACCATTGTCCCTGTCTAGGCATGAGCCTAATACCATAAACAATCATTCAACTCTTTTAGTTGAAATGCAACCATCGGTCGAGTCGGTTTGTGAGATTGTGAATCACGCATATTTATTTGTTTTAAATTACCGTTTGTAGAAGTATTTGGCAATGCAAGCAATATACTGTCTACCTTTAATGATGACAGATAGGGCCTACTTTTGCATAGGGGCTCAAGGCTTCAAAAAATTTTAAGATTCCTCTGGGTACAGGGCCTCAAAAAGCCTTCAGACGTACCTGATCATGCTTATAATTTAACTCCTATAATATAAATTAAAAGAATATTTTTTGAAGAAAACTTTAATTGCATGAGGTTTGCCTAAATATAAAGTGGACACAAGCAACTACGTCAGAATAATTGCAGTTGTAGCTGCGCCACCGAACAGAAATATAAAGGAAAGTAAGAGGTGTTCACCATATATGGTGTACAGCAGAGAAACCTGCTCGCGATAGAGGAAATCGATTGAAAATAAAGTCGTGCGTCCAGATCGAAACAATGCACGGTAGTACGATTTCTGATTGCAGAAGTGAGCCTAATGTGGACACCTATTGAGAAATGGTGGCAGTTTATAGTGAGTATTTCTTAGGTTAAGCATTTGTGAACAATTATTGTAAGAGTTTTCATGAAGAGGGCCAAACGATATCGGATCTGCCAAGACCCGGTCAAGCAAATTTCGTGATCAACAACTTCATTGTCTTCTTTGATAAAATGATCAGGAGTAATCAAGGAGTTCATCAAGGAACATGTGACATCAGTGACGAACTGAACCCTAGTAAAGGAGCGGTTCAAACTACCATCCACAAACATCTGTAGCCCAGTAAAATGTGTGCGGAATGAGTAAGAAAGCATTTCACTTTTGATCATGGGAAACACCAAATGGGCCTCAGTCTCCGGTACTTGATCGGTTATGAGAAGAATCTCACATTTCTTAAGCACATCATTGCGGGTACGAGTCGCCGTACACACTCAGATCCTAGGAAACGAATATGCAATGGTGACACAAATAATTTCTTCTATCAAGGAAATCGAAAGCGACGAGTACTACAAGAAAGAGTATGCTTTAATTTTTCGATTGCCGTGTACCACTCTTGATCGTTTTTTGACCCAAGAGAGCACTATCAAAACAACATAATGCTGCAGTACTCTGGTGAAACTGCTGAAAGTAATCAAAAATAGGCAAGACCCTCTCACACGACAAGTGATCTTTTCCAAGACAATGCCCTCCAACACATTTTCGAAACCCAAAGAACCTTAAATTATTCGGCTAGTTAAAACTGTATTCTTTTAATTCAACTTGTACACTTTTCATTTGAAAACCCGTATAGTGGTTTATCCATGTATATATATAGTAAAGGGCTAACATTTTAAACTTGCTTGAAAATCGGGACTGTCATGTGGAAAAGCGTGATGCATATTTGCTTGGAGCTTGGATACTGCCGGTGTTGTATCGTGAATAAATATTATTGCCTTAGGTAAAACCGGAAAAAAACTGCGATAATCAAGTTTTAAATATTTAATCTTAAGATGTTTAAAAGACAACTTTCTATCAAGAGCTTGAGAAATATTTTACGCTCTCTGAAAAAAAAATTTCATTAAATTTTCGTACAGAGACATTTTGAGTACATTTTCCTCAGAAGAATACATTATATTGTTTACAACAGTAGTTCCCATCCCCCGAGACACAGACCGGTACCTGTTCGTCGGCCACCCAAGGAACATTATATGGTTTCCAGTTTATTTACTGGGGTGGATTTCTCTCGGGTTTGTGGAACTTAATAAGGAGATCACGTCATACTCATTTTTTGGTGTAACTGTATTTTATTCGGAGGCATGTTTACACACAATTAATTTAAAATTATAAAATCAAAGCAATCTAAAATATAAGCAATCAATGTCTCCACCCATCAGTGGGCCGCAGTGAAATTATCAACCGCTGACCGGTCAGCGAAAATAAAAAGGTTGAGCGTACTGGTCTAAAATAAATAAAAATTAATCCATGCAATAAAAGTTTTTCACTCATAATTAAAACGCAAAATAAACACATATATAGTGGTATTAAGTTGATTTTAAGTGGTATTAAGTGGTTTTAGTTGATTTTTGAACTAGAGAGACAGCTGATTAGAAAGCATATCAAACTATGAGATTAAAAATAAATAATAATATATATTACACACATATATACATTTGCTTATAAATATAAGCACACATTTTCGATTTACATCAAATGTAATTTTATCATTTGCACTTTGTAATGTTTTAAATCAGTGTTTCTCAAACTTTCAATATTCGGGACCCAATATTTAATCATAATTTTCATCGCCCTTTCTCCATACAACAAAAATGTATTGCATACAATAATACTATAATTTGAAGCTAAAGCTACAGTACAACTTCAACCTCTTTAGTGCCACCAGAGTATATATACGTCTCACTCAGTCAAAGCATTAATTTTCTGGACATATATATATACGTCTCTTTCCGAAGTACGATCTTTTATATGCACCACTATACATAAAATTATTCCTAAGACTTTGGAATGCAATAAAAGGACCTTGACTGTATGTGTTTACGAAGGATTTACTTATTTCAGAGGATCCGTTTATTTATTCTTTTTCTCCCCCCCCCCCATACATCACATAGGCGCGGCAACGTAGAAAACGGTGCCATTGAGGAATGAATTGAGCAATTTTTAATATGCGTTAAGGAATTAATTATAAACCGTACAAACTATCAAGATAAGTGTTAATACAAATCCATAAGGTCACTGGTAATTATATTAAACTTGTTCTTAACTTAGTATTGTTATCAATTATAAAACACATTGCGCAGTACTGATACATTTATAAGTGTATTATATCAGTGTATATGGGTATTTTATTTTTTATTATGTCAGAAAGTATTTCGTTCGTTTACTTACAGTAAATTAATATATTTTTTTAAAAAATAATCTTTTGTTTTGGACTTCTAAATACGCTTGCGCCCCCTAGTAGAGTTATCACACACCTCTAGGGAGGGGCGGGGCGTTCCACAGTTTGCGAACACTGTTTTAAATGTAAGAAAATTAAAGATATTTTTCTGGTTTTTCCAAATAATATTACTTGATAATTTTTCATTTCAATTCCTTTAAATAACAAGACAAAAAATAGTAATTCAAATCTAAAATAGAAGATTTAATTTTTATCAAAAATGAAATTTATTTTAAAAAGAAGTCCTTTCTTTCTATTGATTAAATGCAATATTACTTTGTTTTTAAAAGCATCCCTCTCGGATAAAAATTATTTTTAACTTTAATTTTTCTTATGACTATTTTAACACCTGATAATTAATTACACATATCTATATTAAATATATTCCATAAACTGACTAATTTTTACCGTTAGTTTAAACTTATAAAGCTTCCGAACAAACACCTAAATATTTTAACAGTTAGTAGGGATAGAGATAAGCAAATTTGATCACCAACAACTTTAAAAATGGAAACAAATTAATACAGAGCTGAAAAAACAGATATTTTTTTTTATAACGGCGAAAACCCTAATTAGACTGGTGTCCAAAAGTTAAGCATAAATCATAAAATGCGAAAAACATGGAGTAAATATTCGTAAAATTATTCCAAATTTCTTGCGGATATTAATTGGGTGAAGAAGAGACATTGGGTTTATGCAAAACTTTTCAGTCGACTACGTCCTGCGCGAAACACCGGCGCATGTCGGCACGCGGAGAAACCGATTCAAGCAGCATAGGCAGTTCAGACAAGTTTCGTGCAACTGCTGTGCGAAGGAACGTTGTTAACCATCAAACAAGGTGAATGATGGCACAAAGACGCCAATTGGACATGTTTACGAAAGGAAGAATCGTTGGAATGCTGGAATCCTCACGATCACAAACCGAAGTGTCTCGAATTCTGAATGTGGACCAGTCTGTGATCTCAAGACTGTGGCAGAGGTTTCAAAGAACGGGAGATGTTACCCGACAACCAGTATCAGGTCGACCAAGAGTCATAACCCCTCGCCAAGACCGATATCTGGTAATAAGTGCGCGACGTCAGATGGGCAGTACTGCCAGAGCACTGGTTTCGGCGCTCACAGTTGCCACAGGAATACGAATTTCGAGATAAACTGTTTACAGGAGACTCAATCATGCTGGCCTGTATGCCAGAAGACCAGCAGTTTGTATTCCCCTCACGTCTGCGCATAAACGCGCTCGTTTTAACTGGAGTTTGAAATATCAACATTGGAGTGTGGGCCAATGTGATGATCAGTGACGAGTCCCGGTTTAGTCTGAGTAGTGATTCTCGGCGGGTAACGATATGGAGAGAACGTGGAACACGTTTTGAACCAAGAAACATAACGGAAAGACATCATTTTCCATCAAGGGGAATAATGCTATGGACAGGCATAATGATGGACGGCCGCACAGACCTCCATTTCTTTGACACGGGATCTGTGACTGCTCAAAGATACAGAGACGAAGTTCTTGAGCCTTATGTTTGCTTGTTTCGAGGTGCTGTCGGTCCTGACTCCATATTCATGGATAATAATGCGCCATGTCACCGAGCGGTGCTGATTGATGACTTCCTTGAAACGGAAAACATCCAGCGCATGTCTTGGCCTGCGAAGTCCCCTGATTTAAATCTTATCGAGCATGTATGGGATATGCTCGGGAGACAAATTGCAGCCCTTTCGCACCCACCAAGCTCCGTTACAGAACTGAAGAGAGCTCTCCAAGGAGCTTGGAACCGTTTGAGCCCACAACTCATTCATCATCTCATAGCAAGTATGGTAAATCGCTGTGCAGCGTGCCTGGCTGTCAGAGGTGACCACACGCCTTATTAAACTGCAACATCAGTATTTTATTTAATGTTTTCTTTCATTTTTTCTTTAAAGTGTGAATCCTTGCTATGTTCAGTTTTCTTCCAAACTGCTATTTTGGATAATAAAATTAATAATTATCATTCTTTTGATTTGCTTCCTTATTTTATAACCATTTTACACTCGCATATCACGTTTCCCGCCATTCTGATTTACTGTTTCTTCTTTATTCACACACACATAATTATCAATCATGCTTAACTTTTGGACACCAGTGTACTTCTTTGATTATTTTTTTACCTTGTTAAATAATTGTTTTTATCTGTTCTTAAATTTTTAATATTCCCATTACAAATCTAATAGCATTTGAGTCTACAAGAAAATTTGGTTATTTTATAAAGAACTTTTTGGTTTTTCTTATTTCTGAAACAATTATATAAAGTGAGTGAGTGAATATTAACGTCGCACTGCTCAGATACACGAGGGCTTTTGGCGATGGACCTCGTAATTTTGAGCCATGTTCAAGTGACGAGGACGACACCTGAGCTGTCACCCCCGCCTCTCCTAACTACCACACCAACGGGAGGACGTTTGAGCTCTCGACAGATTTTACGTGCATCGCTCCCCTACACAGCGTGTCTTCAGTGGTACTGGGATCGAACTCATGACATGCTAGCCACGATCCGATGCCCAGACCACTTGGCTACCGTGACCGCTCTGAAATACTTAAAAGAAAATATTAAGAATATATATTATTATTATTATAGCCGTATTTTAAGTAGTAATATGCGTTTTTCTTAAATATAACTAAATATGCAATACAAAATATCTTTCTTTTTTTTGTAAGTATTCTATTGAATTGTATTTCAAATTATAATCAAAATAAAACCTAAATTTATTTTCTGCTGCTGATGAAAATTTCGATAAATGTTTATTAAACCCTTCAGATTGATTTTATTTTGGGATTATGCATCAAAAAATGTTCATTTTTTAATACTTACCTAGAAAAGTAAGCAAAATCATTCGAAACCATAAAAAAGCACATGTGAAATAATTTGGGAAAGACTGATTGTGAAGTGTAAATTTTCACAGTGCCCGAGATACACTGAGGATGAGCCAGGATGGTACGTTTCGCCTTCCCTGAGCTCTGCTCGGGAAGAGCCTGGAAGGGGTTAATAAATGTACAATTTAAAGTACAATAATTTAGAGAGTGCACAATCATTTACTGAGCATGCGGGAAAACGTTTCATAATGAGCAATGAAGTAAATATGATTTAATTTAAAAATCCTTTAAGTGCTATAAATAAACTTCAATTAATCTCTGAAATTAATAGATTTTAACTTTTGATTTAGAATGTACTTCTATTAACTTTGACAGTGAAAGATGTAAATTTGTACCCCCCCCCCTCATATTGGTTATTCTTATTCATTATTTTATATATATAATTACTGCTCGCCATGCTTTGAAATGATTAAATTAAAATTATCATGTTCAATGAAAGTATTGAATGACCGGTTTCTACAAAATAAAATATAATTTGTTACGCCTTTTTTAGGATTAAATCAATTCAATTCTTTTTATGATCGTAAATTTTTGATGTGTAACATCTTTTCTCTCGGTTGCTGCATATTTGTAGGAGTAATTTCGTGAAAAGGGACGGAAATGTGTAACAGGAGGTCGGGGAAGTGCTCGCTATTTGATTTGACCAATCAGCGCGCTTGGTGGTGTCTCTTCGCTACCCTGGCATCAGGGTACAACTCTAGTAGCCATCAAAGCCTCCAGCCTTTTTTTATATTGTTGAATTTAACATATCAAAAAGTTTGAATTCAAAAACTCGGTTTCCCTTTCTTGACTCTAAATCTACTTTGCACATACTAGCAAGTCTTATTAGACTTTATCCAGGATAAACTTGCAATTCTTACGCTCATTTGTCAAAGTCTCAGGGCTCGTTGTGTATGAAATCTGAGGTTATATTTATATCTGTAAACTAAATTAATAATTATATTTACTGTTAAGCGTCTGACAAAGTTCATCATTCTTAAAAATAATATGAGTAAGTAATATGAAATTATTCGAATAAATATTTTAGTGCGTATCTTTTTCATACTTTGAGATTCATTCCTGTCGCTGTCAATATAATATTTTTAATTGTGATTAAAAAAGTTTTCTCGATTAAAAAAACTAATTAATTAATTACACAGGTAATTTTGTGATTTTCTCTAATATTTCTAATTTTGAAACATTTACCAAGCTAATTAAATTTTCATGATTTTGTGATTTGCAGACAGTGGCGTAGCTACCAGGGCCGTCAAGCTCAGGGGTCCTCGGACCCTGCCCACCAAGCAAACCGAACTTACGATAATTTCTCCAGCATTTATGCTATAAATATAAAAGGCTACAATACCGAAGGTTGTTCTGCTCTTTTTTAAAAAAAAACTATCACTCGCTTCCCATGATTTTGAGCTCTCTTCAGTTTGCCAGAAGCTGAGCCGCTCATACCTTTTTTGAATGATGAACTCAAGCTCGAAATTTTTCGAGAACTAATACTGGGGTATTTAGTTATGATAAGTATATTGTGTTTTCCGCTCTTCCTCAAATTGAACAAGAATAGTTATTTTTGATAAAAAATTGCATTACTCTTTATGTTAATTAAATAAAATTTTCATTAAAGATATAATTATTAGATTGAAAATTATTTCCAACCATACTCAATTTATCTTTTTCAGGATTTAAGTTACTATTGCGTATTTACCACGATAACATGTCAGATGTTACACATCATATGCGACTATTGTAAGGCTCGTTTCTTTTTTTTTATTTTGACTAATTGCATCAAGGCTTGAAAATATATAATAAAGTATGCTATAGGAACATATTTTTTTATATTATTTTGATAGTAATTGATTACATTTTTGAAGTGTCATCTTTCAGTGCAATAATATTAATTTTTAAATGAGAAAAGATCCTTTCAGCCTCATCAGTTTATCAAATTCATTAATTTCAATAGCAGTCGAAAGAAGAAATCAGAAAAATTGGGTGCACAAGAGCTCGGAAAGAATATTCATTGAGATAACGTTTCAGCAAATTTGTCTTTAATTCGCATTTTTCAAGCCTTCCAACTAAACAATGAGACCACCGTAGCCAAGGGATCACGAGCTCATGACCAGTGTGGCGCGGGTTCGAGTCCTGTTACCACTAAGGACCCGCCGTGTAACCATGTTAAATCTGTTGAGTGTAAATTCTTTTCGTGGCGTGATGTTGTAGAGTGAATATGGAGTGCCAATTCTCAGGTGTCGCCCATATTACTTGACCGTCACTAACAACTCTCGCATTGTTTTATAAAGTGATGTTAATGTAATTTTATCTCTCTCCATTTAAACGATATTAGAAGTAAAAATTTATTCCTTTAACGGTTGCTAAACTATACTTTTATTATTGGTTTAAATCTAGAACATAAAACATAAATATATTTAAAGCAATGTATTCATTTATATTCTTCTATATGTAGCTACTAGAGTTTCAATTGGTTCAAAAAGTTATTAAAGAACATTTCATACATTTTGATATGGCATATATATTATATATGACATCCATACATAAGCATATATATTGTGAAAAATGCTGAATCTACTATCACACTGAAGTTCACTAACAACTTCAGCGACTAATTAATTTTACATAACCATTTCAAATTAACCCTAGACCGTTAGGGACCGTGGGTAACCTAGTGGTTACAGCATCGGACTCCAGATAGGAGGGCCTGGGTTCGATGCCTGATGCCACCGAGTACACACGGAGTACATGCTCGTTAAATCAGTGGGTCCGAAAGTCTTGTAGGAGGTCGCAGCACAAACCACGAGTGCAGGGGGCTGGAGAATATTTCCCTCCCCACCAGTTCCTTGCCTAAATTGTGGAGGTGGAGATAGGTGGTGTCGCTATCTATCGTTACGAAGTCCAACCTGTCTCACAGGCTCTGGCAACTTTCATTCCTTCCCTTCGAGAAAGACACAACAACAACTTAACCCTTAAATTGAACTTTATAGGGAGCAATAATTCATAACATGATTTTTTACAGAATACAATGATTGGTTGGTAAGGTACTTTTTATACTTGTTTTTGTGTTATAGATCTCATTCCTCTTGTTCCATATTCTTAATAAGGAATCCTTTTTTACGCTTGTATTATTAAGACTCAAAATGATTTTATTGAGGAAATAATAGAAAAAATGTTTATTACTTAAATGTCACTTAATTTTTTACATAACACGATGAAGTAATTAGTTTTATAAAAGTGAAAATTCAAAGCAGCTCATTAATTAATATATGATAAAATTAATGTATCATACGAAGTTAAATAAAAAAGTAAGGGGTCTTTTGCAATTTCTCTTTCCAAGGTTTGGCAACCGCGTTAGTATTAATCTCTGAATGAAAGGTAGAAGGCAACGCTTCTGTACAACGTGTCACTCGTCTTGACTTGTAATTGTTGGAGTGTAGAAAACCGCGTTCAGCAGGACAGCTTCATTGTCGATCTGCACCATTGAGGAAAGGAGGAGAGTGATTTGCTTTTGTTTGGGTAAGGTGTGATACTAGCACTGGTTACTAGACATCCCTTCCATCCCAATACCCTCAACAACGACATCCCTTAGTGGTTGACGTCGATGGACCACAGACACATCAACTAGCCACATAAAGAGGGTTTTCCTGTTTCAAATGATCCATCCATTCGTAGATCTGGCTCCACTATAAACAGCTATCACCATACTGTGCTTGAATACGGCGAATTATTTCTGCCGGTTTTACACCTTCCATAAACCAAAAGCGAATCACTAACATCATTTCATCCTTGGTGCAGATTGACGATGAAGTTGTCAAGTTGAACGGTAGGCTACACCCCCAATGACTACGAGGGAAGTGACATGTTGTAAAGAAGTGTTGCCAAATACCCCTCATTCAGCGCTGGATTCTAGCTCTGTTGCCAAACCTTGGAAATAGAAAAAGCAAAAGTTTCTTTACTTTTTGACTTATCCTCGTATATTGAGTACTTGATAAAAGTTATTAATAATGAAGTATAATAAAAAAAAATTAAGTCATTTCCTATTTAGGTCAACAAAGAAAATTTTTATTTTTTTGTTACTTTTTATTAAATAATTACAATTAATATAAATATGTATATACATATGACAGAATCACAATATTAAGTGGCAAAATAGAAAGCTATTTTTCTTGTAATTTTACATTTTCCTTTCTATATATATGTGTTGAATTATTATTTTTGTTTGCTACGATTTATACATTCATAAATCGCGTTCTCAGAAACTAGGCCATCCTTGGTAGAATTCGAACCCACGACATTTGGATTAGAAGTCCAACGCGCTATCCATTGCGTTACAGAGACACAACGAGCGATTTTCCTTTTTATATATGGTGTTGGACTATTAATTTTGTTTGTTACTATTTGCTCATTAATTCAGTTTAACTAATGAATTTTTATTTGAAAGAAATGTTTTAACATCAAGTATTATCCACTACAAGTTTTAAAAAAATGTGTGTGAACTTGAATGGATGAATAGAAAGTATTTTATTAACGATTGAAAATCTGTGCAAGATATATATCTATATCTATCTATCTATCTCTCTCTCTCTTTCTCTCTCTCTCTCTCTCTCTCTCTCTATATATATATATATATATATATAGCAGTAAATAATTAAAAAGAAGACTAATAAATCCCAAGAATCTTAAGATCAGACCGGAAGAACCAAGAACATGGAACCATGACAAACCAAAAAAGAGAAATGTAGCTAGAGTGGAAAACTATTATGATTTCTCGAGCTGTCACTGGTTTAGGACAGTGAAACAGGATTAAACAAAGTTTTGTGAGATCTCAACCTTCTCCTTCAACAGAAATTTTTTCGACACAATAGCTTCCAATATAAACTAAGGTAAAAGCCTAAAACCCACGTGGGTGAATATAACAGCAATAGAATAGAAATTGTAATATTAAATTACTATAGGAATCCGGAAGAAATAGACAAATATAAATATGTAACACAAAAATATTTGCAAGAGAGGTTAATAATGAATATAACCATAATTAACAATAATGTAAATGAGCGAAGAAACTCTAATCTTACCCGATGTATACAGATTCCCACAATTGTACTGACTCAATGCATAAAAAAACACAGCAATACTAAGAATAAAGGCGCCCTCTATATATATTTTTAGTAACTAAACTTAATATAAGAATATATTAAGAATATTATATACTATAGACTAAATATATTAAGAAATACAATAAGAAAATATATACTATAAACTAAATAGAAATGAATGCGTTAAATAAAAATAATTAAATAGCTATAACTTTGAAGACATATATTTATATATAAAATTTGCTGGATAGTTATAGTCTAGGCAACTTTGAAAGAATTTTTTATAATTATTAATTCTCAATACTACTTCAGATACTAAATCATTATTTCTTTTTATATAATTTAGAATGATATTTCTAAAATATATATATATCGGGAGATTGTGAACTAATATTAGGAGTTGAAAAAACATTTGTGTATTTTGAAACAAATGAACAAGTAAGGAAAATTGTTTCGTGAGAAGTTGTATTATATAAAATATTATATCAAATTAAAGCATGTGTATATAAATACACATAAAAAGACTTACAATGCCGATATATACGCATATTATAATATTATATATACTTTTAATTAATATTTTATTTCGTAAAAAATACTGCAACCCTAGAATAAACTCATAATCCTTAATTGAATCTTAATCGCACTCAGCGGTAGATTTAATTAAGCAAATATTAATGGAATGCAGAAAAAAATAAGAAAAAAAATGCATAACTTTTGTGTATTGATATTCGGAACCAAAAATATGACACTAAAGTAATTGTTCTTTAATGGGTAATATTAGGTAGTACGTGGTCTCCCAAAAGAAAACCTGCGTCGCTTAGCAACGTCAATTTAAGATGATAATGGCCACTTGAAGTCAGCTTTTTGCTCATTAAGATTTCCGAAAAAAATACGCTAATGTATTTTTTGTATTTTTTCTGCCCGTTGTAAAGAAGGAAACATGTAATTCAATACCGCGCAGTATTAGTTTATAGCATTAATGGTGTCTGTTAAATAGTTACGTGGGATTTTATGACGAAAATATCCTGTCGTAGAAAACACCTTGATTTACGTACTATGCGTGCTTTCGGCTCTCCAGACGCGTCTTCCTACAGGAAAAAAGTATCTACTAAAGCTTCGTACAAGCCGCGAGTGTTATAAATTTAACTTCCGTAAATCGGGTTCAAATATGCATGACTATAATTTTTATAACTTATCTGTTATTAAAATTGCTTCGTGTAATGTGACTTGTGTGTGGGAGTACTTTAAAATAAGAAAACTATTTTCTGTTGTTGTTGTTGTGAGCCTGAATACTAAAATCGATTTAAGAAATAAGTTTTAAATTTCATGTACATTGTTTTTTGCATTGTCTGTAACTTAGGCAAATGAATAAAAATAAAACTAATTTACATTAAAAGCCAAATGTATATCTTATTTCATATGTTTTTCGAATTATATTTAATCACATACAGTCGGACCTTTGCATAACAGAGTCGCTAAATCCCGAAAAAAAAGCTCGTTATACGGAAAATTAACTACTTAGAGGTTCATCGTTCATTTTTCTTTATAAACCACACAAAACAAAATTTAAATTCATAAACACTATATTTTTTATAAAAAAAAGTAATCATTCACACTTTTTTGTAAATTAATATACATTTATTTTATATATCTTAATTATCAAAAAATAAATAAAGAAAGAAAAACTGCAAGGAAAGTTTCTTCACGCCTTTATATACATCCTGAAGAATTTTTTTTTCTTTTGAAGCTCAAGCCCTTACGATTTGACATTTTCGAGCTGCAAGAAACGAAATTATCAGTGCGATGGATCAACACTACAAATGAACGGATATTAGTCCAAAAACACGAGGACACGAGACAACTCCACTGAAGGTGAAAGAGGACATGGAAGATGTTTCCAGGGAACTGGCCACTGGGGGTTAAATGTTGCACTTCTTGGATGAAATTTTTAGCACAAATTTTACCGCACTAGGAAAGTTGGGCACCTAATAAAACCGGTTCAAGATTTATGACACCATACAATGTGTTAAAATGGAGAACAACTTGAAATACTTTAAAAATAGGTAGACAAAAAATTGAATCACAAGAGAAAAAGTTCGTTATATAGAAAATGCACTTCGCTATTGGGAGGTTATTTTAGGAAGAAAATCGTGAAATGTTCTTGGTTCCAGGAAAAAGTTCGCTACATAGAAAAATTCGCAATATAGAGGTTCGTAATATGGAGGTTCGATTGTACTTACAATGCATTTCACAGATCCTAGGCTTCAAGAGCCTCTAATACCTTTTTGAAAGAAAAAAAATCTGAAAATAATCGAAAACTTTTTTTTTATTTGTAAAGAGAGAGATTTAAAATATTCGTGCTGCATAATTTTTATCTAATTCAAGTTTTAGTCAGCTTTAAATCGAACGATAAAAAACATTTGGCATTTTCTTTTTGAGTTAGACATTTTTTTTATTTTACTTCTTTCATCAGATTTATATGTTTTTTTTTCAAATGAATGTTTTAAATTTTATTAATATAGTATTTTTGAAGGAGTTTCCAGAAATATTGTGTTAGCTCTTAAAAATTTACTTTCCATAAAAAAATGTGTAAAATTTTTCAGTTTAAATTATTTTATTGGTTTATTAGCATTTACAAGATCTTTATAAATATATATTGTTTTACTGGTGGATTCTTCTACGTAACTGACAACAATTATTACAATTTTTAATGATCTTAAATATCCTGACTGGATATATTTTAATTTACCTGTTCACTCTTTATACACTTTCAAATGCTTTTACGAATTAAATCAAAGAAAAAAAATATTCAATCATTTTCAATATTGAAAAACGAACAATAAGAAATGAACAAAATTGAGATTATTCTGATTTCCAAAAAATAATTCATGACTTTTCATTTTTATTCTAAAAAAATATATGATTTCAGCAATGAGTAATGCAAAAAGGCAAAATTAATTATTGATTCTTTTAATTAAATATAACAAAAAGTAGTTAATACCAAAGTTGCATTTTATGATTGATATATTTAGAAGATGTTCCAAACATTATTTTTTGGACAAAAATAAGATGTAAGAATTTGAAACTAAGAATTTTTATATTAAATTCAATGATTTTATGCGATCTAATAATTTATTTATTACTATTGTTTCTTTATTTAAAATTATAATAATTATATGCATTCATACATTTGATAAATGCACAGCTCGAATTTTTTTAAATAACCATATGAAAAAAAGCCTGATTAAATTAAGCGATGTAAATTTCTTGGAAAGGAAAGTCTTAGTTTATTTAAAAACAATTTAATAAAAATCCCCAACACTTAGAGACTTTTCAGTTGCTGTTAAATGCTTTAATACAGGGGTCGGCAAAACATGGCTCACGGGCCACATGTGGCTCTTTGCATAGATGATTGCGGCTCTTCTGACTTCTACCTGCATGTGTCCTCAGAAATAATAAATATATTTACTGAAGTACGTTTCTCTTTCTCTTTTTCATTCATTGTTACACTGCTGGCCACATAAAATGCAACACATTTCATTCTGCTGCAAACGGCTAGAATGGTACGAGCGGACACCGAATTATGCGTAACACACTGAATCTGTTGTGCTGTGGTTCGTGATGGGGCTGCGTGATCCATCATTGCCATGCGCACAATCCACCTGTTATTATGGGCAGTGGCGCAACGAGGTGGGTGCGATCGGGCCCGTCGTTTCCTCCTGCATGCACAGATGACAGATCCGCATCCCTATTGCTTGGTTTCGCCCTACACGTTGGCTGATTTCTCTGAAGGATAATCCGTAATCGCTATAGACTAAAAAAACTCACGCAAAAACAATTCCTGTATTTCAAATCGCCAATCCATTCTCCCCTTATATAGCGAGTGCGGTTGGCGCTGCGGTTGACCGTGATGTGCGTGTGCCCTATAATGCTAATGATTTGCATATTTCGTCGCCGCCAACGCATGATGTAAATTTCACTTGGTTTTCATATTTCCTCACAGGGTACTGTATTTTGTGCGGTTAGCAGTGTATGTAATTAAAAAAATTATCTGTATTTTCATACACATTTAAACAACTGACTGGCTTCAAACAGTTACTTAGGCGTTAATTTTTTTCTCATTTACAAAGTTAATATATACAGAAATAGTGAAAATATTAGAATAAATAGAATAAGTTCTCTTCAATTCAATGGCAAAAATGTTGTCATAGGAAGACCTCAAAAGGATTTCCAGCAGCTTTACCTATTTACATACATGATTTCGGGAGCACTTAGCTCACGTAAGCTTCCAACAAAAGTGACATATACACATTCCGTATTTTATAACATATCTTAGGATTATTAAAAGAGAACGTTGAAATAATGTTTATTTGCAAGAACAACAGCAGTCTTAATGATTTTAATAATTAAAATTAATTATTGGTATAAATAGGAAAATCAAGATTGAATCATTCAGCTAAAATTACTACGGTAATTTTTTGACGAAGCCTAAATGCTTAGTACCCAAAATTGTGATATTTTGAAAATAGTTGCAATGCAGAAATAAAAATATATTTGATAGTTCTTAATTTTTAAAGTAACTGCGAAAATTTTAAACTGTGTGTTAAATTTTATGAAAAATATTAATTGGGGCATCAAAGTCTGGATCGTGGCTTCTACTGGAGGTCCCCGGCTCTGATGTACACGCATGAGCGTAAGAATGGTTTTTCGATACTTTAGTAACAGTGATTCCCAAAGTGGTCTATATAGACCCCAGGGGTCTATGACGACCTCCAAGGGGTCTACGTTAGCCAAAAATTAATTGGGGGGGGGGTTCATGAGGTGTAAGTGGGGGTCTATGTGATACTGACTTTCATAAAACTAGATCATGACTTTAATTTTAAAAGAAAATTTATAATCACGTGTAAACCAAATTTTACCTATTTAACAGATTTATTTACTAAATTTAATGAGGTTAATTTGCATTTACAAGGTGACAGCATAAATTTTATTAAAACAAGAACCATTTCAGCTTTTCTTTCCTGATTTAAGCTCAAGAAGTATAATATTGGAGGTCCCAAATTTTCTAAATTTGTCACGAGTGAGTGAGTGAATATTAACGTCCCACTGTTCAGCTACACGAGGGCTTTTGGGGACGGTCCGCGTAATTTTGAACCATGGTCAAGTGACGTGGACGACACCTGAGCTGGCACCCCCTCTCCTAACTACCACACCACACCAACGGGAGGACGTTTGAGCTCTCGACAGATTTAACGTGCATCGCTCCCCTACACGGTGGGTCTTCAGTGGTACTGGGATCGAACTCATGACATGCTAGCCACGATCCGATGCCCAGACCACTTGGCTACCTCGGCCACCTAAATTTGTCACATACAATCTATCAGAACGTTTTAACATACATTCAACATTAAAATGCCTTTTATTCAGATTTTGAAACCAGGTTTGAGAATGCTTTGACTCTGCAAATACCACAGTAGGCAATAAATTCAAATAGTCATATTGAAGAAAAATGTCAAATTACAATAGGGACTAATAAGCACTAACGAAGTTCTTAAAGTTTAGAAACGGATGCCAGCAATTTTGGCTTTAAAAAGTCAAATCTGCTATTTTCCCCGACTTATGGAATATTATGAGGAAGTTCTCTTCATTGCTTTTCCCAGAGTGAAGGAGTTTTAACGTGGTTGCCAATCTCGGCGGAAAAAAAGAAAAAAACTGGACACTACTAAAAGAGGAGATTTAAAATTAAACCAGACAAGATTGATACCAAATGTTGAAAATTTGATCTTGTAGTGCTAGATATTTATCCCTCCCATTAAAATAATTTGTTTGTTGCTTAGTTAGTTTATTTAACAGTTTAATTTATTAATTAAAATTTTAATTTAATTAAGTAACATATGCTTTTTAAATTTTAAACACTATTTTTCGTTACAGTTAGAAATTCAGTTCTTTTAAATTAGGAGTAATAGTACCAGCGGTTAAAAAGAATTTAAATTGATAAATTTGTAAAAATTCAATATTAATTAAGCAGGGGTCTACCGCAAACCGAAAAACATGGCAAGGGGTCTACGAGACAAAAAAAATTGGGGAACCTCTGCTTTAGTATCTTGTGTCCTTTATTACTTGGCTCTCCTAAATCGAATATTTGACGACCACTACTTTCGTGAATTTCTGATTGGATCTCTTTTTATATACTTCTCTAGTTACCTCTTATATTTTTTTAGATTCAACATTATTATTTCAAAAAATATGCTCTTATAGGTTTTGTATTTAAAGTTCAAAATATATGATTTATCTGCATATAACTCTTCAGTGACTTTTACTGATGAATAAAAAGAATTATCATAAATGGCTTTATTGTACAAAGTTAACATTTTCATTAAACTATGGAACAAGTTGGTAATTTCGTTTTCATTTTTATTTCAATTTATCACATTTTATATGTTTTTGAAATTTATAATACAGAAAAAGTTAATATAAATGAATAGAAAAATACGTTTTTTTTTAAGATCAAGAAAAACCCTTTTTTTTTTACTCGTTTTTATTAACGTCAAAAATATTTGCTAAAAAATTTGATATTGTTAAATAAATTAGCACTACTAAAGACTACTAGTTATTATTTATGAATGGAGCCTAATATATCTTACACAATAATTTATATTTTACAACTAATTCATTTAAACATTAAAGTATTTCTGTAGCGGGTTTTTAAGAAAATAAATATTCTCCTCATATTTAAGATTAAAATAAAGAAATAGATGCAAAATTCCCCCTCAAATTATTTACTTTTCCACCTGATATATTTACTCAATTAAATTTTAAATTAAAATTAAATTCATAGAATACGAAGGCTTTGACAAAAACTGTCAAATACTGATAATATTTACAGCTATTTGAGAAATCATTTAAACTCTTCATTTATTTTCTTTCTTTTGCTTTCTCACAAAACCATCCCCATTCATTTGATACAAAACTAATGTTTACAGAAAGACTCCTAGATTTATTGAAAAGAAAACGAATATTAAATTATCCGCCATTTTCTTCAAAGAATAAGGAAAAGAATTCTCTGAAGTATATCTGATTACTTTTAGTGCTTTTTGTCAATTTGTTTGTATCAACTTAAATCAGGTTACGATTTTGTTTATGACAAATGTGTAAATTACCTTGAAATGTTTTTATCTTAAAGTGATAAATGTAATTTTGTTTGACATCTTGAAACGTTATGTGCAGTTAGAATTATTTAATTTTACTCTAATTCTTTATAGACGTATTATTGCCTCGAGTTCCGAATCCACGATGTGTGTTTAAAGTATTACATTATTTAATTTTGTGTGGAAATATAATGAGTCTCTCCCTCATCGTCATAAGAATAAATGTTGTTGCTGTTACATATTGTTATATATATATGTTATATATATATATATGGTATATGTTTCAGTCCAAACATATAAGACAGCCCAAGTATCACGTAAGAGCAATGATAAATAATAAAAAAAGTACGAACAATTAAAGTAAGAACCAGGACAAATTAGCACGGAAACAAAAGTAAGAAGTTAAAAAATTGAACAGCAAATAAGGGATGTAGTCCTTACAAAGGAGTTCATGAAAGTTCTGGCATTCCAGTTTGGTTTGCTTATCCCACCCCGTTTAGGTACCAAGTTTCTGGGCATATAAGATGTGTGCTCTGCATTTATGACACCCGAATAACAAATTTGACATATACTAAATGGGATGATGTCTATTTTATTAAGATGATGTCCCATGCAACTGTGGCTTGTTTGCAGCCTGAAGTTTCTCATACCTTTTTTACGGAACTTTTAACACAACTGTTTCCAAGTGTTTTGAATGTTAGACCAGAATTTGCCTGTTTTGTTGCCTGGTCAGATTTAAGAATATCCACTAATTTCTCCGAGATATGTTTTTAAGTGATTCTGGATGCAGTGGCTTGTTGTTTTGTAGCTCAAGTGTTCCTCTCTTCAAGTGTTTTGTAGCTGGTTAATCTGCCTTTTTCATTATCGTTGATAACCATGTGGTGATCTGTAGCCACCTCTTACATTAATATCTTCCTGTCTATCTGAAAACCCGGCTAGATGTGTTGGAGGAACTAAATGATCTAAAGACATTATTCCAATTCAACTGATTTATTGATTCTTATCAATATTTAAGAATAGACACAACACAATACTAATTAAGGTATATAAACGGGAGTAGAGTGCAGAGATGTGATATATACAAGCGGGGAAAATATTACAGAATTTCATCTGAATCTCTAAGACAGCTTAAACGCGCACATTTACAACTACGCCTCACACTAATAATCAGAATTTACTTAATCAAAATGACAACACCTGATGTTTTAATGCTGCCGATCCTTCACGGAGAATTTCAGGCACTCAAATTAGCTGGATGAATTGACGAAGACTCCACGCTCCGTTATAGTTAATTCTACTGCTTTTCAATCTTCTAATCCGCTTCTCTTGGCACACATCAAAACGTATCAACCTTGCTTAATTTGTCAGCAACTATGTGTCGACCTATCACTCTCTTCACTTTACTTTAATTAACTTGACTTCTCACTTCCTCTTACTTAGCTCTCTTCAACTCACGAAAACCAAATTTATATAATATTCCTTATATACATAAATCACGCTTGGCTCTCGATGAAGGTTGGTTGAAATAAATAACTTGATTTAAAGAGAAAAATAAGAGGTTAGTGAAAACCCGTATAGATCCGTCACAACCACATGGGTAGTGTTCCATTTAAAAACCATTGTTTTGTTGTACTTATAAAGAAAGTTCACTGTTTGTCTTATTTCTGAGGTAATCTGGGTGTCTGTGTCATGATGTATAACTACAGCCTGAATAGGTGCTTTACAATCGACAAGAATAACTGCTTTAGAGAAACAATCGATCTTTATCTTGAAATTTTCCAGAGCTAGTGAGATTGCAAGGTTCTCTGCCTCAAAATTCGATATAAAGTGTCCTACAGGAGTACATTGGGAAAACTGTTGTTTACTGTATATATCAGTTACAATGTTGTCTTGTATTTTACAGCCGTCGGCGTACACTCTAGTCCCGGAATACTCAACCTGCGGCCCTCGGACGCATGTGGCCCTCCGAGCTTTTCTGAGTGGCCCACTCATAGCACATAGCACTAAAAAATAAAAGTATTCAAGAATAATTTATAAAAAATGCAGTGAATGTTCTATTTATCAAGCAATTATATCTAATAATTTTGTTGTCGATGTCGTAATGCGTACTGTCGCATGATATCGGTTTCGAACCGCAATATTTTTTTCCTGTATTTGTAACTATAAAGGTTAGTAATAATAAATAACAGTGAAATAGTGAACGGAACTGGATTAGTGACAGTTTTATGGGTAAAACCGAGTTTTGATTATAAAAAAATAATACTGATTTCATACTGGAAAACTCCTCTTTGCTGCATTCCACACTTGATAAATTAATATCTGAAATAAAAATAGGAGAGAGACTTTGTCAAAAGAAAAAATCATATTATCAAAAAGGATGGCAACTTTGTTTGTATGGCAGTAGAATGTAAACTAGAAATTTGGTCATGGATGAAAGGGAACCAAAACTATCCCATAACTCAGTAAAAATTGCATAAAACTGAAAATATATTTATGTGTGTTTGATAGAGATAAATATAGTAATAAAAGCGAAAAATTATTTTTAATATTTTGATCAACTTTTCACGTTTTAAATGTCCTATATTATTTTTGTGTTTTTTTCCCGTTAATCCTCATGTTGCTGCATGCATGAAAAATCTGCCATATGTATGAGGCCAGGAGGGGAAAAAAGTTGAGTTCCCCTGCTCTAGTTCATTCACGTTCAGTGTTCATGTAACATACCATTGGAATAAATTTATTCTAGGAATTTGACATCCCTTGAAATAAAATAATCTGACCCAAATAAAATATTTATCCTTGTTGAACAAAACGACGAGAAGTTTGATATTACATTTTATACAGTTCTAGGAGCACTTTAAAAAAAACATTTTTTTATCAACTCAGAGTTTAATTTTTGTTCTTGAAAACATTCAAAAGGAAATACATAAATTTAAATATTATAAAATTTTCATAAATAAGATGTGCGGCATCGTTTGGTATCCCATATTAGGGTGAAAAAAATATATTTTATTGGACAAACATCAAATTATGATAGCTAGTAATGGGTGCTTTATGAAAGCGTGATGGAAATCATCTCAGGATTTTTTCAATCAAGAAATTTCCCTGATTTTGTACTTGAGTTGGAAAAGAATGCTCTTTTTCTTTTTGTAATTAAATGGCATGAAAAAGTTCAAAGTAAAGCAAAATTCAAAAAATAAGGTGAAATTCTCTTTCTGTTTTTATGTAAACAGAAATGAATACATAATACATCCATTATCTTATGGGACTAGAAAATATATGTACAGTGTTTCAGGAACATTTAATTATATTAGACAAACATTTATTCCATTTGAATGTCAGTGGTACCATAGCTTAACTTTTGTAATATTTATGATAAAAAAGATTTATACCTTTTAAACAACATACTCAAAAGAAGTTAAATTTAGGAAAAAAATTATTCTGTCTCCGGATCAAGAGTTTTGATTCAAAACATTTTATTGATCACAAATTTATCAAATAGGGAAATTTTAATTAAAATTTCTGTTAGTTTCCTTTTGCATTGATCTCTTGTTTCAATTTAAAATTAATTTTAAAAAAAAGAGAGATTTTTGTGAAAAATTTAATAATGATTTTGAATTTAATGAACTAATAAGTAAAAATTATTGAAAGAGGTATTTATGTTTACATTCACCACCCATCCGATATAATGATTAGTGACTCTGACTACTGTACCGTAGGGCCTGTTTTCGAATCTAGGAAGAGATATGGATATTTGCAAATGTAAAGTGCCTTTGTAAAATGGAGTTACTCTAAATAGCCGAGGAGCTACAAGTCCCCTCGTGAGGTTGGTAGAAGAGGAAGAGAGGTGGGAGGCCCCTGACTACCCTCAGGGGTTTTCAATGAAAATAAGGGTAGATACAAGCAAAATTGTAGTGCCACCTGGATGGTGCTGGAAGCTGCGGCTAAGGACAAGCATACAGTCTAGTGCCTTACTATGGTGAGTTTCGTGGGCCTATATATATAGATCTGGTGCGGCAAATCAGGGGGCATCAGCAACAACAACATGTTTACATTCAAGAAAAATTGGATATAAAAATGCTTACAGATTCTGATACCATTTTCATGCCTTCGGAGAAAATAACAATAGAAGCGCTTCAAAAATTTACCTGGAAACGAGATGTTGCAATGCAATATGTGTGCGTGAAATAAATTCTCCACACAATAACTGTTTTCTACGCCCAGCTTTAAGAACTGAGATAAGAATTCAATAGAAAAGGAATGAAGAATTTCTTTGAAATACATTTAAAAAAGGCTTCCATGAAGCTGATATTTTTCATTTTCCTGTTCAGTACACTGTCATAGAAATCGTGAGAAAAAAAAAGAAGAAATGTTTCAATAACTTACATAAGGTTCTTTCTTTAATATACCACTTTGGTATTCTGAAATTCGAATTTCTTGAGTATGGAATTTCGAAATTGACTCGGTAACCGATGTAAGATGTTGTAACGCAATATGGCTTGAGAGAAATATTTCCTTATAAAGTTAACAGTCAAATGTGTCCGAGAAAGATCACGGTTTGGTACAAAGTTGTTGATATGGAGAATATGATAAATTTTGAAATAGTTGCTGTACCAAAATACATCCTTCTATGAAGTAACTTGTGCTGATAAAATAGAGGAGTGTGGTGTTTATTTACTTTCTATTGGATGTTTTACATATCTATGAGTGAGAGAATTTTTTTCACACATATATATAATACATTCCTTCTCTTTTAGTAGTTTGGATAGCTATATAAGTCCAAGGAAGATTTTTTATTGAACTGCTATGAAATATCAATCTTTTTATTTCATTATTCATGTTCTAAGTTTTTATTTCATTTTTTTTCTTTTGCAATAACTCAAAGTATGAGGAAAGAGTTATCTCTTGCCTCAATGTGTATGGGTGGGGTGGGGGGTTTGGAAGGAAGAGTAGCCGTAGTTAATATAACTTCAATTTATTTTTCTATACAAACAGCAAGACAACTTTTATTAGCCAAAGTTAAGAGATGCACCCTAATACTAAATATGAATATTAATAGCAAGGCAGACGATACTAGAAGACTATAATAAACAAATCACTTACGTCTAAGCAATATCTTCTAATTCTTAGCTACCTAATCTAATTTGATTTCTATTTGACTAATCGTCAACTTTAAGATTACAATATTCAGCTACTAATTATCCTCACTTCACGTTTAATCAATCACTACTTGCCGTAGCAGTCTAACCTCTCTCTCTCTCGCTCTCTTCATCTCTCTAACTCGAAAGTTTAATCTTTATATACAAGACGCAATTTACATACTCACATCTTCTTCTTCGAAGGAAGGTTTTCAATAAATTAAATTTTAAAGACCATAGAAAAAATTCTGTTTCTCGGTTTTAAAATGATAATTTTTCTCATGATTTGTAGAAAGAAGAATTTAGATGTATGAAATAACACCCAAATATTTTTCTCTTAATGTTAAACAGCGTACGATTCTCAAACCAAATTGCTTAGTTAACGTTATCCTTGTGAAATATTTAAGATATTGAATGTTAACTATGCTTATACACATACTGTGCGTAGTTTGAGTAAATTCTTTTTATTTAAATTAATGTTTTTTTAATAACTTAAAACGATTTTTATTGCTCACGATTTTAAATTTAATTCAAACAAAATGAGTTGAATCTTAAAATTTGTTTTAAATAAAAACTTCTGAACTCAAAGAAGTAAGTCTTAAAAAATTACAAACATATTTAATGCAAAACGAAAGATTAACTATTTTAAATTCATCAATACACATAATGCATGTAATAAAAACTCATAGAATTTTCAGTATTATCACTAGTAAAATAAGTAAGTATTAGTAAATAGATATAAACCTCAAAAGTCAGGACTCTAAAAATTATTACACAATACACGCTTTAGACAGTATTAGTAATTCTATTTTTGTTAAGAATAGTAAAGATATTATTCAGTACATACACATGCAAGGTAAAAACATTATCTCTATTTATGCCTATGATTCGGAAAATCTATTTAATTCCATTGATGTAGGAGCATGATTAAGATACTCAAAATAACTTATAAAAATATTCTTGAAGTAAATTAATAAAATATAATAAATATCTTACCATCATTTCATAAGTATTAGATGAAACTTATATTTTTCATAATAACTGTTATTATCAGAAAATTAAAGGATTGCCACAAGGTGGGCCTGCAAATAACTGTTTAGCTAATATTTATTAACACTATTATGAACAGGGAAAAAATTGATTACGACTCTTATTATTTATTCAGATACATGGATGACTTAATTATTTTTAGTAATACAGTAGATTATGTTCGTAGTTTTAATTATTATCCACAATATTTGAAATTATTAAAAGCCAATTAAAATAATGTGTGAGTCAGAAACTTTTTGGACCTTTAATACAACTTTAAGAATAATTTGCTAATAAGTAATAGATTTGATAAAAGAGACTCTTTTGCATTTAAAATTATAAAAAAACCATTCTGGTTTCGCAACCTAAACGCATATATATTTAAAAATATTATAAAGATTTAGTTTTTGATAATGAATTATAACATAAGAATTATAAAAAAATTCTGTCAATATTGCCTGGATTTCAATTATTCAGTTAAATTCAATTTTAAATATATTTCAAAATTATTTTAGCCTTTATTTTTAATCTACCAAGCTTAGATTAGTTACCAAAAGAACTATCTAGGTGTCACCTCTGCTTTTTAATTCTCTGCATTGAATACGTGATATTGCCCGCGAGATCTGTTGTCTTAAAAATATATAGACTAGTACAAATATAGCGAAGTTTTTTGCTTTTGATTTTCTTGTCAATTATTTTTGAAATTTTCTTTTAGTAATTATCTCTCTTGCAAAAAAAACTATTTTTAATAATCATACCCTTTTTATTTTTATTGTTTTGTGTTCATCCCCAGTGTAAATAGTTATAGGCCTTATTTTCAATAGGGTTCTGTTTTTTTTAATATGTCGGCCGTCGTGTCATGAGTTAGAGCCACCGTACAGGGGAGCGATGCACGTGAAATCTGTCGAGAGCTCAAACGGCCTCCCGTTTTTGTGGTGAGGTAGTTAGGAAAGGGGGGGGGCGCTCAGGTGTCGTCCTCGTCACTTGACCATGGTTCAAAATTATGGGGTTCATCGTCAAAAGCCCCGAGTAGTAAAGTAGAGCGACGTTTATTTTCTTTCACTCTCGTTTCTATTATGTCAAAAATTTCTCCTCATTGGGAAGGTTGGATCCATAAAACAATGCTTAATCCTATTCCACTGTCCTAAATCAGTGACAGCTTTAGAACTCCTAATAGTTATCCATTTTAGTCCAATGACTTTTTATGTATTTACAAATTTATTTGTTCAATATATTTCAGATTCTTAGAAATTCTGCTATTCTACAATCTTAGTAGGGTATCCTTTTATATCACTTATTTTATTCTCTTATACTATATATATATATATATATATATATATAGTAGGTAGAGAGGTAGCGTGCCCGCCTCAGAAGCCTAATGTTGTGGGTTCGATCCCGGCTTTAGTCGAAGATAGATTTTCTGGATGAGAAAATCGTAGGCAAGCATGTCGTATGATTATGTGGCATATAAAAGATCACTTAAGTATCAATTTGGCTCTAGTATCCTTGGCAAAATTAACTTATGGAAATGTTTCGCATCCGACGAGAGAATAAACTTAAACGTCAAAATTTTGTATTGGGATCCGCCACTAGATGGTGCCACCAATGAAATGGCTCCCACTTATAGGGGTTTGCTATATTTGCAAATGACTTAGCTTCCAAAATGCAGCCCATTTGAAAAAAAAATATACAAACATTTTGTTGATAAAGAGACATCCAAAATTTATATATATATATATATTTAAAAAGTCTGACACAAAAAATGAGTAAATGAAACTAAACAATTTACTGGCTGAATAAATAACCTGCATACATTATTTTTATTTTAAACTTCGTAAATTATTTAGCAACCTTTAGTTTTCAGCTTTTTAGAAAAGGATAATAGGCTCTAAACTGATGAACATCAAAATACTTCAGTATTAAAAGCAAATTACAGTTGTTTCAGAATATTGGCAGAAAAATGTTCGAAAACTAGATTTAGTGTAAATGTTTATTCGTATAAAATTAATCCATTCTTCCATTTAGTTTCATGTTAAAAATATTTTACTGATTGTATAAATTTTCTCAGAAATCAATTAAGTGTAGATACCGTTTAAATGATTTCCTGTAAAATCTAATTTAATGAAGTAGTGCTGAGTTTCGAAAATAGTGAGATAAAGAGAATGTGATTTGAGAACGAAAGCAATTCCTTTCGAGCTTTATTTTAACGGTCACGAACGAATATTTAGCGTAGAAGCTTTCAGGGATTTCAATAGATTTTAAACTGAAAACGTTAGGTTAAACTTTATAACTCTACAACAGATTACGACGAAAACAGAATGAACGAAATTTTGTAATAAATTGTTCTATTGGCATATATATATATATATATATATATATATATATATATATATATATATATATATATATATATATATATATATATATATATATATACATATATATATATATAAATCTATATATATAAATATATATAGATTTATATATTTATATATATTTATATTTTTATATATATTTTAATCTTTGTCGCTTCAATAACTTAAAATGTTCCACGCGCAATATATTTTTCCCAATTGCAGTAAAAAATTGCACAAATATTCTCCATGTATAAATAAATTAAAATTAATGTTTTTTTTTATTTAAGAATAGGGTAAATAGTAAAACAAGAGAGTATAAGCATTTGAGTTAGTTTTTAAGGAAAGAAACTAAAGATTCCAACATGAATAATTTTTTTTTTAATTTTTAAAAAAAAATATGAAAAATTCTTTACAATGTTTCATTTTTATGTATACAATGAACATTATGAGAGAATATAGACAGCGTAAACTGAATACGGATGAACATAAGCATTTTGAAATGAATAAATTATTCTATACAACTAAAATTTTAAAAAATTAAATATCTTGAGACCATTAAAGATATTTTCACTCATTTTTATGCATTGATATCTGTTAACATATTACACATTCCTTGCAAATTTGAAAAAATACATTGGAAATTTTAAAAAAAATTTATTTTCAAAGTTTACTGTGCCTTTAAGTATAAAATGAAATAAAATTTATTAGCAAATTATATACAATATATTTATAATTATAATAAATAACCAACAATTTCATTTCAATTGGAATATAGAGATGGATTATTACACATATCATAAATTTTCATCGAATAAACAGAAATTTAATTTCCAATAATGTAACAGTAAATTATATTTACAATGATCAAGCAGAAAATGGAAATTAAAATTTTTCCATAATTGGATTATGACAGGAAGTTCGAGAAAGACGATTTATAATTGATGCTTGAAAAAAAACATCTCAGTAATAGTAAGAAAAGAAAGGATATAAACAAAAACCATTTATCTTTTAAAAATAAAACTAAAAAATAATTTTTATCAGCTGTCTGAATTTCACACGAATTATCTTTTAAAATCTCATAGAAAAAACTGTCGATATTTGAAAGATTTTCTGAAAACTAATTAAAATATCAATTCAAATATGCCATTTTTCCTGTTTATAAATTAAAGAATATTAAGATTTTCTCATTTATAATCTTAAAACTCATCAGGATTTGAAATTTTGTTCGAAACTCTTTTGTTTCATAGCATTTTTAAATGATATCTATGTAATTTAAAAATAGCTGAGAAAGATCAAACAATGATGATATTGTGAAGAAATCTAGCAGCATTCTTATCTAGCTGACAAATCCCTACAGTGTGTAAGGTTCTTAAGATTATACTTTTCACACGTCAGTAGTCGATGTTTCTCCAGATTCTAAGCCAGCTTTTAATACCCCTAATTTGACAGTTAATTGTGTTGCCGATTTCAGTTATATCGTCGTACAAACTCATGACCAACTTATTAGTGAGTTTTGAACCTAGCATCGCGTTGATCTAACAAAGAACGGGGATCATTACTTATTAGCTTCTCACTCGTTGCAATTCTAAGCAATAAATATTAACATTTTAAACAGTGCAAAGGGCCAAAGGGCTTAGTAGTTTGGCATCCATGTCATTTGCCATCATCCACCTGTGAGGGACTTAGCATCATTATACTCTAATTCTGAATTCACTCTAAGATACAAATATAAAGTTAAGCCCGACAGTGAGAATCAGCACTAATTATTCTCAAGATGACCTTTTGCTAATCGATATTATAATACAATGATTTCTACTCACTACCAATCAAATAATAAATTTCTTTTTTAATGGCAATATTCTTCAACCACGTGTTATTAAATTTGTATGCATTAGTGAATTTCAGAATAAATAGTGAACTAAATTAAAATATTACCAGTTGACTGCTTACGAGTAGTCCTTAAAGTTAATGTGAAACGAAATGAGTGATATTATGTCATAACGATTAAACGGGCTATAAATAGCTATGAATGTAGTTTTATGAATTATATAAAAGAAAATTGTGAAGAACAATAAATACAAAGTTTCTTGCAATTCAGGGTGTCGTGATAATCCAATGATAATGATAATGGAACTTGAGATCAGAGCTGCACCTGTCGTCCTGCTTTCACTCACCGGGCAGAACAATGGAGACTTTTGCCCATTAAAAGGAACTCGGCCTCAATGTGATCCAAAAGAATCCACAAATACTCAAATGCTTCAAATCCTTCTTCATTTGACCATGATTCAGATTTAGAAAGCCTGTCTCCAATAGACCTCACATTTTTTTGTTGGACGACATTTCAAACCCAGTCAAATTATGTACTCATTAAGAAATAAAAAGATGTCAATTAAAAATCCATCATACTAAAAAAAAAATATCACTACAGCTAATGTTAAAATAACGCATTCTCTATGCATTGAAATCTCAATCTTTTCGAACTTTCTTTATGAAACTTAGTAAGAAAACTTTTTATATGTATTTATAGTATAAAAAAAGGTTTTTGAAGAAGTGTTCATAACCTTATAAATTTTTGGCTATTTTTTCGTATGTATTTCAATTGTTCCTTTTGATTTTCAATTTAAAATATGTATTCATTAAATTTCCGATGTGAAATTTAAACGTAGAATAAAGAAGATTACTTATTATAAAGTTTAATTTAAATCATTAATAGCAGAAATAGAATAAACTTTTCGAAACTTAAAACTTACTAGAAACTGCTTATTTTTAGAACTACTTTAGAAACTTAAACTTAATAGAATTAAACTTTTTGAGAAGAGGATTTTTTTTTTTTTTGAAAATGGCTGTAAATGATATTTTAGTTTTGAGAATTAAAATAAATTATCAAAATATAATTCAAAACTCATTTACAAATTTTGCATTTTATAATAAATAAATGAAATTTAAAATGTTTTAGTCGATTTTTAAAGTGATTTTATTTTTTAAAAAAATTGAATTGCAAGCAGTATTTCAAAATTAAAATAATTCATTCGCAGAATAAAATTAATGCGTCAAACTGAAGATTTTTTTATAGGGTATTAATTTCCTTGACATTAAAATTGCCTTTTTTGCTGAAAAATAATAAAATTATATACATTTTTCTTACTAATGAGATAAAAATAAAAAAAGTTAGTTTCTCTTACTATAATGAGATAAGACTAATAAACAATTTTCTTTTCCTTGTAAAATATTTTCTTTCCATGATTGTTCTATTTTTTATGTCCAATATTTTCTGGAATATATGAAAGTAATACTTCAAATTACTCTTTAGAAAGATTTGTTACTGAAAAATATTTCGCATTGGTGTCGTCTTTAGCACACATATTAAAGCAAACCTTCTGGAATAAAATGACTAGAGAAAATCATTTTTAATACTGAAATATAATTAAAGTATGTGCATCGATAAAACGATCGTCAATTACTGAACCATTAGAAACCAGCTGCTTCTAAATTCTTGCAATCACTTTTAATGAGAAAAATCAATCGTGAGAAATTATGTTTAATACTGATGAAAACACACACATTAATATTAAAAACGTTGAAACCAATAGAGAGCGAGGACTTTTTCACTTAAAATTGATATAGTGGGAACAGATTATATAATCTACTGTAAAATTTATGAAACAATCTAGGTTTACGGACATGTCTTCTAAAAAATAGGAGATATACGATTGGAATAACTTAATGAAAAATTACATTTTTTGTCTATTTTTGATTAATATAGCATAACTTGATAAGTATATAAATTAATCATTCGGCTAAAAGTGTGATTTCGAAGAATATATGTAGCTTCTCAAGTATGAGATAATAATGTACGTGGTTTCCAATTTCGCTTTTGTTTAAAATTAAATACAAGATTTTTTTTTTAAAAAATTGCATAAGCTTAAGTAGTGATAGTTTCTATAAAAAAAGTAAACCAGAATAATTAGTAAAAACTGCAATCAGAAAAAAATCATAATTAATTAATTTTATTTTATGGTGTAATATACCTATAAATAAATTATATAATTCAGGTTTTTTGTTGTTTACTTAAGGTTTTATAGAATATCTAACATAAGACATGTTGTTTTTATCCGTCATTTATGACTTTTTGTTTTTTTTTTCTACGTTTTTGATTTTTATGAAAGAAATAATTCAAATACTGTGAAGCATTATTTTGTAAAAGTTAATGATTTATTAAAATTCAATATCCCCACTTTGTAAAAATTAAAGGTTAAATAAATATTACTGCTAAAAGAAGATCTGAAAAAAAAATTTTAACATCATATTTTCTCATAAAAATTTGTTTTAATTCCTCTTTTTCTCATATTATCATTTATACGTTATTTAAACGTTACATCGATTTATAATACATCGTTAAATCATTCATTTCTTATTATTTAAACTTTCTGCGAGCTATAGCTTCATCATTTTTGTAATTCTTCAATTGAGCTGTTATATTCAAATATTTCATTCCATTTATTCAAGTACCGATTCCAACAACCATCCATTCTCTTAAATAACAAGGCGTGATATATGTTAAAATAGCATCTTAAGCCAAATCGGAGTGTTGTGTGGAAGCTAGAAGAATAAGGTACTAAAATTCAAGTTTCGTCTTCGTTACTTGGATTAGAATTATGATATCTATCACCAATATGCCTTATTTTTCTTGTGTAAATCTTTTCAAATTCTAAGCAATTCTAATTTTGAGTACAAATTCTCATTTGTTCACAAACTTAGCAAAAATGACGGCTCTACCTCCTATCTCTTCTAATCTTCAAAAAAAAACTTTCTTTGCTTAATGTTAAGGAATAAGACACAAATTAAACGTACTTTTTTAAATTGAAAATCAACTAAAAAGATTATATTTTTATTTGACTATTCTATAGAAAACTGCATATTTTAATCATTTCCATTTTTAATTAATTTTTTAACCTATAAAATATGTTCTAGGCTTCATCTCTACGATCATTAATTTTATATTTAATTGTACTGTTTATGGAGAAGTAGACAATTCATGAGGTATTACTAAAGAGTGAAGAATATATAATAAACTTAAATTCATGCTGTATCCTTATAAATTCAATTCAATAATGAGATGAGCTTTCCATCTCAAAATATGGAAAATGGAGTCCACGATATTAGTCAAACAATTGTTCTTATAAGTTCACTTTTAAGATTTAATTAAAATTATAGTATTTTGTCTGAGTTGAAGGTTTTAAATATTAATAAAATATCTAGTCAAATTTTAGCTAGAAGGATTATTATAATCCTTCTAATTCAATCGAATACACGATATTTTTTAATGTGACATAAATGACAAAATATTGTTTTTTTAAAATAGTTTATATTAATGAAACGTTATGTTTTTCAAAGAAAATTCGTTAGTTTTATTTATATTTGAGCATCATCTTTGGAATGATTTCTTTCAAAAGAAATAGAGAAGTACCTCACATTCACACACACATATACATCATATTTACACACATATATCATAATTTTTTTATATGAAAGATAATTTCTCTTAATGTCAAAATTCGATTGAATACATGTTTTTTATGAGTAATATGATATAAATAACGCAGGATTGTTCTTTGGATATAATTTATAAGAATATAAATGGAGCAATTATTTATGTTCAAATAGTAGCAAAATCAAAAAATATGTTAACGTATATACACTTCATACACAAATATATTGTACCTTACTGTATACCTTACTGGAAAAGTAATGTACATTTATTAATATTCAGAAGTATTATAAGTTACATATACTACTTGAAAGATTTCTAATTTTAAAAAATGTACGAAAAAATAAGAACTATTATATTTTTAAATGCTGGTTAGTTCAAAATTACTCAAATAACTTTATTAAGACTTATCTCTAAAAAGAAGTTCTAATGTTTAGTTTTATATTATTAAAGAATATATTATAATATTCCTACTTCTATGTGTTTTTCCATTAAATTATCTGTATACTCAATTCATAGATAGTGACACTCTCTGTCACTGTTAAAAATTATATATTCAAATACTTTTATTATTTTCAAGATTTGTTTTTATGCTGTAGACAATTACGAAAACATTGTTTATGAAACACAAATATGTTTAGTTTTTAACTTAACATACATGCTTTATAATTGTTTTAGTAAAAATAATTTTATACTTATTGTTTTGCTACAACTCGGCCTATGTTTTTATAGCACTGAATCTGTTTTTGAATGACTGAATCAAACAACAACTTGTTTATTGTCATTGATAAAACACAGTTTAAGTATTTTTAAATACATCTTCGGCAAGTTACTATTTTATTTATAATGGATTTAGAAGTTCTATGCATTACTTTTTTATAGGATTAATCGGCAGAAAGGGGAAAGGTTGGCTAGCCTTTAAAACTGGCTAAACCTCAATTTTTTTACAAAGAAGTCCTCAGTCACACACAGCAATATTTATTATAATACTGTAGCAATTCTCTCTCTTTCCCCGTTTTTAATTTTCCAAAATCTCTATTATGCATTTATCTTTAATATTCAAGTCGTTCTATCATTCTAATAGATTATTAAACTCTCTCTCTCTCTCTATATATATATATATATGTATGTGTATATTATATATATATATATACTAAATATATATATATATATATATATATATATACCTTGCACATATATACTTTATATATACACAAGAGCCAAAACATTATGACCACCTGTCAATAACGAGTTGGCCCACCTTTGGCGCGCAACACAGCTTCAACCCGCCTTGGCATGGATGCCACAAGTCCTTGGTAGATGGCCGGAGACAGATTGTACCAGATGTTAAAGCAACGGTCACGCAAATCTGAGATATTGCGAATTGGTGGTCTTTGAACTCTGAGCTGCCGTCCCATGACATCCCAAATGTGTTCTATCGGATTGAGATCTGGTGAGTTAGGCGGCCAGGACATTAACTGGAATTCAACATCATGTTCCTGGAAGCACTCCAACACAATTATAGCCTTATGACACGGGGAGTTGTCCTGTTGGAACATTCCATTTCCAGCTGGAAAAACAGAGACCATGTAAGGGTGCAACTGGTCCGCAATGATGTTCAGATTCCCTGTAGCAATCATGGTCTGATCTTCCACAACCACGGGTCCCAGAGACGACCAAGAGAACGTCCCCCAAAGTATAATACCGCCACCACCAGCCTGTGTATGACCTACTGTATATTGAGCTGTATATTGAGGGGGCAACTGTGTGTTCGCCTGGAAGACGGCGTATCCTGACACGGCCATCGGCGCGATGAATGACAAACTGTGATTCATCTGACCAAGCAATTCTCTCCCACTGATCCATGGACCAGTTGCGATGTTCCCGGGCCCAACGCAGGCGCAGTTGGTTATGACGCTTGGTCAGCAAAGGCACGCGAGTGGGATGTTTGCTGCGTATCCCCACATCCAACAGTGTCCGCTGAACAGTGTGCTCCAATACTATTCTACTTGGCTCTGCATTGTATTGGGCTGTCAGCTGAGCCACTATCTGGCTCCGGTTTTGCTTCACCATGGGAGACAGTCTCCAACGACCTTTTTCTTTGATAGCGTGTGGACGTCAAACACCATGTCGTCTACTGCTGGTTTCACCGTCATTCATCCATTTTTCATAAGTACTAACAACTGTAGATCGCGAACAACCCAAGAATCATGCAGTTTCGGAAATACTTGTTCCGAGCCTTCGAGCCATTACAATCTGCCCTCTATCAAAGTCGCTTAGATCCGCAGCCTTTCTCATCTTACACAGAAGTAAGTGAAAGAATGATTCTTCAGACTCTCCAGCAGCAGTTAAATACCCCTTCCACCTGATCACGTGCCTTCCACGTCATCCAGGCGAGTTCATTGCCAAATGTAGGGATGGTCATTATGTTTTGGCTCTTGAGTGTATATACTATTTATATATATACTATATATATACTTTATATATATATATATAGGTGTGTGTGTGTAAGGATAATTAAATTATATCTAAAACAAAATCTCCTATTTACCATTTAACTTTTATTTCCAATAATATAGTAGAGTCTTAAATTAAACATCTAATTATTTGCCAGAAAATGTATTCTATTCAATTTCAATCCTAGCTCATTAAATTTTATGGATTTCGCATGTACGATCCCACGCTTTACTTTCAAATCGAAAACAAACTAAAAACTGTTACTTAGCAGTTCAATAGAAATAAATATATATATATATATATATATTACAAAAATATACAAAACATAGTTATAAACCTAAGATAACTATAGTCACTGTAGTACTAGAGCAAACTCTTAGCCTTAGGAACCAGGATTGCAGGTTTAAACAAAGTTTATCGGCCAGCCAACCATCACCTGAATTTGCCAATACTCTGGGGCATAGGGAAAAGCAAGAAGTTTCTCGAGAAGTTTAAATATTATTATAAAAAAAACCATAATCTTTTCATGTAAAACGATAATATTATAGCCTGTAACAATTACTAAAATATTAAAATCAAAGTTAAAACTATTAGATAAAGACTTACCAAGTGTAAAGCAAAACATATTCCCGGGCTATGGACAATAACAGTAAAGCATAAAATTATTAAGTTTTGATAAAATAACATTAATACTATATATATACACACATTTAAAAACTCTATATTTTATTTTAAAATTCATAGAAAATAAAAGTACCACCCAGACATAGACAATTAATTTTAAATAAAATATAATATTGCTAATTAACTTAGCTTGAGGCGCCACCTATCGATTAACTGTACAACTAATAACATATTTTTTATTTAACTGTTAGGTAACTTTTTATAAACTTAGGAGGGTATCCATGTTCCATACAAAGTTTGATAAAGTTATTAAAATTTAAAAATATATATTAAATCTATCACTAATACGTTATTACGATAAATATAATTGCAAATAATATTTCTATATATAGATATAGTAAATTGGAATTCCAGTAAGACCCTTTAAGAATGTACATACATACATACATACATACATACATACATACATACATACATACATACATACATACATATATATGTGTGTGTGTATGTGTGTGTGTATGTGTGTGTGTATATGTATGTATGTATAAATGTATGGATGCTGACTTGAAACACCGATAACATTCACACACACAGATACACACACACACACACACACATATATATATATATATACAATACACATGAATAAAATAAATGGTGCAAAAGAATATTCCACTAATATTGAATTAAAGCTGAAATTACAAGAATCTGAGGTTTGAGCTATTAAATTTAAAAATACCGAAAGACTCATTGGACTAAAATGGAGACTTATTATGATTTCTAAAGCTGGAACTGATTTAGGACAGTGAAATAGGGTTAATCAATACTTTATGGATCCACCTTCCCCATTGAGCAGAAATTTTAGGCATAATAGAGTACATACATACATACATATATACATCACATTTGTTGAAATAAGTTCGTTTCATAAATAGTGTGAAATTTTTCATCATTTTTCAATTTTTAAGGAAATAGATATAATTTTGTAACCTATGTTTAAGAAATGTTTTCGTTTTGCTTTGGATCAAACAATGATGCTGTTCTCCAAGTAATGTCTATTATAAATTTATTTTTTGTCTCGAACAACATAATTTTCCTTGTATAGTTTTTAAATGCGACCACTTAAATTTTTTTAATATTAGAAGCTACCTCAATAATCACAAATTTAATAACATATTCTATTCGCTGTATGACTTAGTCGTGTATCAAAATTCTGATGTAAACTTCTTTTGACAAATTTCAAACAATCATTTTATGCTTTTAAAACATTTCTGTATTAAATACAAAAGATTTGAATGTAGTATACTTACTGACGTTAAATTTTGTAATAAATATTAAGAATCGTACATTCAAACACTTATAATTATTTTAACTTTATACTTTTCATTCTTCAGTGTTATAATGATTTAACACGAAATTTCAAATAAATTTATGTATCTTTAAATTCTGTCGATTTGTTGTTGTTTTTATTACATATCATTAAAGTTTTTCCAAAAAATATTTATCAACTCAGAAATTAAAAAATGCACACGAATACCTTTGAATGCGATGTTTTAAGTGTTTATAAGTAACTCTCACAGAAACATAATCAAAAATGAATGAACTCGTGATTCAGCTTCATTAGTATCTTACATAAAACTTCAAAACTGTTAATCTAGAGACAATTAAACTTCCTTTGCGTACAATTTTTTAAAAATAATTTAAGGAAAATTTGATTATTTATAAGTATTTTGTAATATATCAAATCAGGGTTCAATTAAAATACTATGTTTACTAAATATGTAGTAATGCTGTAAAAATGGGTGAAGAAAAAATATTTTATAAAAATCAATCAAATTTCTTAAATTTGAAATCACAAAAATATCAGGTCTTAAATATTTTCTGTGCGTTTTATAAATCTTACAGTAAAAAAAATTATAGAGCTTTAAAAATAATTATTTTATATTATAAAAAAATTCTGTAGAATGGTTAAGCTGTAATAGATTCTCACAAATGAAGAGTTTCATGAGGAAGATCATCAAATTTTGTTGCGCATAGATTATTATAAAATACGATGTGGACAACAACGTTTTTCTCAATAAATTTTCACGAGCATATTTAATTTTTTTTTACAAAGACAAATTACTTTACTCGGTAAGTGATAATACCATGCATGTGTAACCAATTCTGTTCTCATTTTTTTCCCTTCACAGCAACAAATTCAAATTTTTATTTAAGAAAAATAGAAATTTTGAGTATTATAAGTTGCAAATTCTGTTTTTACTTTCAATCAGGCTGTAATGAACAAAAGTATTAATAATGAATAATAATAATAAACACTAACTTTAAAAACTGTCTCTGTACATTCTCAAGACAAATGGTGGTAAACGCAGAACACAACGTTCATGTTACATAACGAATTTTTTCACAGCTATTGTTTCATTCAGCAACGTCATTCATCAACATGTCAAGTACTAATTTTTAAAAACATTGAAGTTGGTTCTCATCTCTTTGATCAAGAGGGTTATTTTTAACTGGAACCAAAGAGTTAAAAACAACCAGCCTTGTAATACAAGGTCTGTAACAATAATTTTCTTAATGGCGCTCTACTTTCAACGATGATTTTGCTAAAAATAAAGGATATGTTCTTTTTATACATTTCGAACAGTTTTGAGACTATGTATCTCTTTTATATAAAGTTAGAAGAAATTTAATGTGTGTGTATTGTATTAAAAATTGTGATTCATAAACCCTTTCACACAACTAAAATATATTGAGATGATATATTACACAGGAGGAAAAAAAATAAACGAATGGAAATGAAAATAAAGATTATTTATTAAAATTAAGCAGCTGATAACAAACTTCTATGCTAATTCAAGGAAGGAATACGAGTTCTTCATTAAAGAAATTTCCTCTATAAAATAGATTTAGAGTCACTTCATTCATGCAGAAATGTTTGGAGTAGTACTTTTATGTCAGATAGAAATACGCAGTTAAAGAAAGTTCAGTAAGATAATTTGTTAAATTTTCTAACCTTTTGTATCTAAAATCAAACCAACATCGAATTTTTGGCTTTTTTGTACAACTACAAATAAAAATTTTGTTGCCTCATGTGTCACCTTTCATCATAAGACTTTATCAAAATATTTGGATTTTTTCGCCCAAGGAATAGAATAAAAATATCCAGATAAAGAGAAGTATAGGGAAAAGAAACCTAAGAGAGGCAAAGAAGATCAGAAGTTTTTTATTAATTGTTCAAATCATGAAATAAAGTACTTTTTTATGTAGCTTTGTCTATTTTTGCGGAAACAAAATGTAATTCAATTGGAGATGTAAAGAAATGTGCTGTCATCCTCTAGAAGTAGCGTCCCGACCTGAAGAAAAATATTAGTTCTACTTCCAAATGCTAGATTCTCACAGACGTATAAGGCAAATGTTTTGTTTTGTTTTACATCCTTTCGTTTTAGAAGATTAACTATTTTCCTTAAAATATAGATTTGAGTGATAACAGCAAATGGGCACAAAAGCATCAATATTGTTGTCTGCTAATTTCAATGTACACTGGTGTGTAAAACTTAAGCAGATCTCTATGGAATTGCAGAAAAGGGGTTATTGAGATCAATACAACGAACGTGCATTCCAAAGAAAGGTCATGCGCATGCATTAGCAAAACATCATTAGCGACGTGAGTGTATTCAAAACTCGTGCAGTGGTCGTGCGTAGCTAAAGGCCACAATAAAAAGAAGAACGAAGGCGCAATTAAAGGTATTCGCTGCTAGAGCAAGTGAGTTCTTTCGTGAAATATGGCTCGAAGAAATCCCCCGGACGACTTCACAAGTGAAAAAATGATAGGAAACCTTGATTATGATTGTAGTTTGAAGAGTTCGAAATCAACAAAAGTTTCGTTTCGAGCGCTTGGGGAGCCTTCCAAATCATAGGTACAGCTGTTAGAAACGTTGGTAATGGCCTCCCTAGGAAAACAACTGCAAGGGATGACCGATATATTGTCCAGCAAGCGAAAAAGGCCCGATGTCATTCAGAAAGCGCCTTTACTCAGCAATTGTGCTCCACACAATTATATAAATATCACGGTTTACTTTAGTCAGACACCTTCGCAAAGAAGGCATATTTGCTCGCCGTCCAGAACACTGCACTCTTTTGATTGTTGATCATCAGCGGCACAGTTTAGAATGGTGTAGAGAGTACAAAAACTGGAGATCTCATTAAAGGAGTTGTGTTCTGTTTACGGAAGGGAGTAATTTCAGTGTCACAAGTGATTCTCAACACCAGTTGATTTAGAGAGAGAGAGATCGGGACACGGTTTTATCCCTTTAACATCATGGAAAGAGACCGTTACGGTGTGATCTTGGAGTTGTCGTCTGGGAAAACATTATATGGACGGGAGAACTGTGAGCTCCGCGTTTTCAACATATGTTCTGTAATCGGAGATCACTATTGTAAGGAAGGGATTCTTCCCCATGTGCTTCTGTTCCGAGATGCTGTTGAACCAGTCTTCATTTTTATAGATGTCAATGCATGACCATACCAGATTACAGATGCTCAGTAGCTACTGGAGAGTGAAAAATATCACTCGAATTGATTGGTCAGTATTCTTCCCTGATTTAAATCCTATAGAGCAGTCCTTCCCAACCTTTTTATCACTGCGGCTTTGTCAACGTTTGGTAATTTTACCGCGGCCTGCTAAAGGGGTGGGAGATGTTAATTATTTTTACTTAATAATTTTGCTTTAATTTTATTGATATATGCCTTCAGAATTAAATACAATTACAGTCCAAAGAAGGCAATGTAATTTAACATAGAATATAAAGTGATTTCCGTGGAAAGTTGCACAAATCCAAGAGTAATACACCATACTAAATAAAATTGAAATAATTTAATGTTCTCTGGGTGCCCCGATACCATTTGATCCACGGCCTGATATCAGTCCGTGGCTCCGGAGTCGGACTACTGCTATAGAGCATGATTGTATCCTTTGGGAAACTCCCAACAACTGAAGCAGATACTGACCGAGGAATGGGAATTCTTAATTCAAGAACTGTTAAACAATCTGGGGATAGTATGGAGAAATGTTGCGAAGCAACCATTGCAGTAAGGGGAGGGCTTATCTGATGCTAAAGAATATCTGTTAGTTGCTCTTCCTCTTGGACAGACAATCATGTGTAACGGTACTATGAGTTCAATAAAGCCTTTTTTATGTTGTTTTATTCCTTACTATATGCATTGTATTCCGTATTCATTTTTGTGCAACTGTGTTTCATTCACCGTTTAAGTACAGAATGTTGTCTCTCATGTCTTTCAAATGATTTCTCATAGAGATACGACAAAATAAAACATGTTGTTTAAGGTTTGCACACAAGTGCATAAAATGAAACTTTTTAACATACCAGCATTTTAATGTTAGTCCTATAGCAATATATATATATTTATTTTGTTCAATCTAGACGCGACATTTTAATATTGATGTTGACGCCTCCGTAGCCTAGTGGTTATGTTCGTGGACTTGCGGCTAGTATGACATGAGTTGTAGCTTAGTAGGAACAGCGATCTATGCAAAGTAGAAATACTATTTAAAACAGAATCGAGTTTGACGAAGAAGATAGCTAATGACGACGTGTTAATGATATTTTTGAATTGCTTAAATATCTAAGAACAAGCCTTGTTTTTCGATTCTAAGCAAGACATGAGTCTTAATTACTCAATAAGTATCTTTAGGAATAATTATTATTATAAATTAAGGCTGTACTCTCGCTCACATTATGCATTTCAAAGGTTGAAACAAGGTTAAGGTTGAATAAGAATAAATAACTTTGCTGAGTTTTAGAGATGTCTCTTCCTTCGGTTGAACCTCACGCCAATGGAATTGGAAGTTCTCTACACAAATACTCCAATACATTCTTATATCATGTCTCACAAAAATGCCACAGAACTTCTTCACTGCAAAACTGCTTTGCATCGGATGATGTGTTGTAATAATCACTTGCTGGTGATCTATTTCCGACCGACACAAAAATATGCTAATAACTGCCAAGACGGCTCGTAATTTTGAAATGTAGTCAAATGACGAGGTCGATGCATAAGCTTACATTCCATTCTCTACATTTATCATGTTGGCGTAAGGACTTTAAACCCTGTAAGATTTAACCTAGATCTAAAAACCTACATGAAAAATATTTAATAAATTCAGGATTCAAGCATAGATTTGCATTTTTTTTTTTTATTGAAGACAGATAAAATAATTCCCGTGTGCTCCACAAGTATCAGACGAGTCTTACAAAAGTAAGTAAAGCCAATAGAATAAGATAAATAAAATAAAAGTTACGAAATATAGAATTAACAAAATCAAGTAGGTTACAAAGACAACAAATACATTACAAAATAAAACAATTACGAAATAAAACCAACACAATGAAGTTACAAAAATAGAGAAATGAAAAATTTACAAAACCAGATAGAAATAAAGGTAAAATGAAGATAAAAATAAAATGAAGGAAATTTTACTTAAAATTAGTTGAAAACAATTAGGAGGCCATTTGATTTTAAGAGCACGTAGTTTGGCTTTCAGGTACTTTTTCTCTTTCTTAAATTTTGAACAAAAAAGATAAAATGCTCCACAGATGCTCACCACCAACTTTATAGTCCCAAAGTTTGGAAGGACAACCAAATTAACTATTGATACATATTTTGAGATAAAATTTTTTATTTTCATTTATATCTTATAGACACATTATTTATTATTATTTATTGTAAAATTCTGTTGTAAATGACAAACAATATTCTTTTTATAATGAATCTTAAAAGTAAAACAAGTTTTATTTTTTATGAACGTATTTTTCTTCTAGAATTTCATAATGTAATTCATTTTCAAAAACAAACCTAATGCAATAATTGGATTTGTTATTATCAATGATTTTAATTATTGTTAGGCTATAAACTATATTCTCTAACAAACAGAGGAAACACATAAACGAAAATAATTATACCAAAATATTATTTTCGGTAAAGTAAGATTTTTTTTTATCTTTTATGTTAAATGTATCTGCGATTATCAAATGATACTATAAATAACAAACAGGGTGAGAACAAATGATTGACTCGATTTTAAAAAAAAATCCTACTTTTGAAACTTCTGTATATATAACAATAAGTGATATATGAATGTAAAGATAAGTATACCAAGTTTATTTCCCCACCAATGATCAACAGCACATTCAAGATCACTGTGATTGAAACCCAAACACGGCGAGAGAATGACAAAGAAGAGTTTTTGTGTATTAGAGTATGAAGGGTTTTTTTTCAGTTATTTCGGTGCAACGTGCATTTAGAAATCGCTACGGAAAAGAAAGACCAGCCAGCAAGAGCATTTTGCAATGGTTTTTTCATTTTAAGTTGCTTATGTAAAAAGAAAAGAAGCGGCCGGCCAAGTGTCTCGGAAGAAGCAGTGAAGGGGGTGAGGTAGATTTTTTTAAAAGTCTACGGAAGTCTACGAGAGTTGCCGTCTGTAAACTTGGAATCCCCCCAAAACAGCATAGAAAATTTTATGAAAAAAAAACTGAATTTCAACCCGTATTATTTGCAATTGATACAACCAATAACAGAGAATGGCATGCAAGAATTTAGGCAGCTTTATGAACCATTGATAGAGTGATGCTACAAAGTATATAGATTGAAATGGATTACAGATTAGACGTATGAAGTGTAACAAGATTGTCACACATCAAATATTTGTAACAGAAAAAAAACTTGGTATATTTCTCTTTATAACCATCTAACACTTATCGTATTATATGTAATAGTTTCCAATTATATGATTTTGTTAAAAACGAGCCCATCATTTTTACTCACCCTGTATTAAGCTAAAAATTACATTTTATTCATTTTTAACTATCAATGCAAATGTACGTTATATCGTATTTCTTAATTAGTATAGTGTTAAGGAAAGTTTGAACTGTATTCTCTTCCTTGCCGAAGAGTTGTTTTGAGCAAAAAGATAATTTAGAAGCAAGTGAGCGTTCTCCTTCAAAGATCCTGAACAAGCTGAGATGACCTTGGTGAAAGACGGCTTAGACTTTGATCACCGGATGTCACTCCATAAAAAAATACCCCGGGATGGATCTAGTAGGATCTAGGGTGATTATTTGACGAGTTAACTCTGGAAGTTTTGTTCATCATGGCCTATATAAAGACAATGCAATGAAGTGGTGTTCAGTGATAGTGTTTTGTAGTTATTTTTTGTTTCATTTGCTTCATGTGATATTGTTTGACTACAGTTTTGTTTGGTTGACACTTAGTTTGCGTACATTTTGAGTTTGTGCTACGCGATTTTATTTGTATGTGTTAATGATTTCTTATTCAAAGTAAATCTTTGATATTTTCTAGAGTTCCGGGATAAAATTTCAATTAATTATGAAAATAAACCTGTTTGTTAAATTGCATGGATCTTTTCTATGCTTGAAAGCCATTCACCCGCGCAACAGTAGTATGATCATACTATTGCTGCGCGGTATATATATATATATATATATGTATATACATATATATATATATATATATATATATATATTATATATATATATATATATATATATATATATATATAAGCCATTTATTATTAGCACTTTAATAAAATTAACGTTTACTATGAAAGATATAGTTTCGCTATAAAGCTTATCTTAAAATTATAATCAAAATTCAATGAATATTATTTTTACAAAATTATTATTTTCTTTCAAAGAAATTTCAAAAACTACGCTTTGAACAGTTTCTTTAAAGAAATGCAGGATTCAAAATGTGAAAACATTCGATGCTTTATTAGTTTACATGGAATGCAGTATTAATTATTTTTAGCATGGTTTTATGCTATTTTAAAATTTCATTCGTACCATACTCATAAATTTTTAATTTGTTTCAATTTTTCGACGCTGTTTCATGCATATTTAGAATTTAAAGTAATGTTTTCATAAAATTTCTAATCCTATACCTGCCGAGAAAAAGTTCCACGATTCGCTCCCCAAGGCCACCATTATTACACAGACGCGTTTAGTTATGATGTGTATTAAAGGGAAAGAAAAGGCATAAATTAGTAAATTTTTTTCTGAAATAAGTAAATTCTTTCGCAAACACTGTCAATGTTAAATTATTGCATTGCATAGCCTTCGGAATAGTTTTACTAATAGCAGATTATTGCATACTTTAAAAAAGCGTATATGTACGCCACAGACAGCTAACGCAACAGTTGAGAAGGGCGTACATATATGCTCGCGGCTATTAAAGGGGTTCAAAAATTAATTAATTTGACAAAGCGAATTTTTTCCAATTCTATCATCTTTAGCAAAGGAAACAGATTTGGAACTTTCAACGTATTGTTATATGCATGTGTTTGAAAAATATTACATCTTAAAAAGAATTTTTAAATTGTTATGTTTCTCAGTGAATTGTCAAAATCAGTCAAAATATCAACTGCTTTTTTATTCTTATAATCAACAATACAACTTTGAAACTTTGTAACAGTCAAACAAGTTTGAATCACAAGACGGGTTTTGCGTAAAGGAATGCATAAAAAGTTTCATTTTGGGGAAAACTAAGCTTTTAAACCAAAAACCAAAACGAAGAGTCAGTGTGAGGACTGTTTCAAAAAGACTAAATGAAATAAACACTGTCCTACATCAATTTTTGTTCTCTGTAATAAATAACAACTCATAGTATTATTTGAATCAAATCTATAAAGTTGGCTTTTTGTGTGAGTATATGTCTTGTGAATTCACAGAGTATGTGTTTATTAAAAACTATCACTGGAACACAAATAATGCAATATTTTTCTTTAACTGCTTTAAGGCAAAAGTATATTTAGTATTAACTAGCTATTTATTGATAATATGAATGAACGAGTGTTTATGAGTGTTGCACTATGAAGCAACTCAAGGGCTACTGGTGACAGACCTCGTAAGACACCTGATGACTGAGGGGTACACCCCCATCTCCAGACTTCCACACCACACCAATGGGAGAATATTGAGCCTTGACAGATTTAACGAACATCAGCCTTTCTACACAGCTGGTCTTTAGTGGCACTAGACACGCTGGAGACAAGTTCGGGGCCATCGCGACTACATTGATAATGTGAAAATCGAAGTGTACGATTGAGGAAAAAATTTCATATCCTAAGTATTTTTCAATTCCTACTATAAGATCACACTCTCCCTATATATAATTAGATATCTTGTGTAGAGATTTAAATAAAATACTTTTTATTCATCCACTCAAGTTCACATACATTTTTCTATACTTGTAGTACATGACATTTCATGTTAATACAGGTATTTCAGATATTAATTCAATCATGAAATTTAATTAATTTATAGTTTAAGAGCTATATCTCAGTCGATATTATTCCACTGGATGCAGTACCATTGGATTAAACAGCTTTTGTTAAATCTGTGATGAAGATTTAACTTAACCTTAAATATCATGTGCTAATTAGACGTCAGCATTCCTTTAACACTGGTTTTGAGATAAATTCTTACCTTTTATATTCAACTTTAAAATGTAATTACAAGTTTAATGTGGTTAAAAAGTTTTTAATGTAAATTAGAAAGATGTTTTGCCACTTAATATTGTAATTCTGTCATATGTATATACATATTTATATATTAATTGTGATTATTTAATAAAAAGTAACTGAAATAAAAAAATTTTATGCCGACCTAAGTAGGAATTGATTTAGAAATTTTCTGTTATTCTTGTTTATCTAAAAGAATTTAAGCTCTATCGATAGAAATTATAGAAATACGACGAAATTGAACAATACCAAAACAATACAGTTAGGTTTTCACTTTACGGATCACAAACCACAAAGTTTCTTACTAGTTGAATCATTAACAAAGTTCAAATACAAGTATATTTATCATGATAATCATTTACAAATGGTTCCTCACGAATAAAAAGTTTCAAATCACGGATACACTTTCAAGCAGAAAGAACTCCCGAACACCATAAATAACTATTCGGATCATTTAACAGAGTCAAGGGTAACTTTTTTTTATGCTTGAGTCAGAAAAGCCTGTAGCAATTAAGGAGAAGCGCATTTACCTCGCCAGACGTAAACTTCAAGTGAAAAAACAGAGACTGAGAAACTTTTCAGTGGTGAACGTGAGATTTTCTGAATGGAAACGAAATTAGAAAATCGATTTTAAATAACGAAATGTAAATCAAACCCCTAGGTTTGCTTTCGTTCTCATCTTCGTTTGAATCTAGTCGTCGCAAAATATCATCGAGTTGTAATGGAAATGAAATGTGAGCGGTATTTTTCGCAAAATGTAATTCCGAAAGAAATAAGCTTCTGTAACGTTTTCAGTAAAAATTTGTTTTCTCATATAAAAATATTAACTTAAGTTTCTAAAATCGAAACCGAAATATTTTCTTTTAATGAAAATAATGACGAATTAATTACGGAGGTAATACATAAAGACGTTTTAAGGATTAATATTAGGGGGTTTTCATTCCCTTGTCATATTTTCAATCCCGGGATTTCGGGATTACATTATCCAAATCCCGGGATCCCAGGATTGGCCCCAGGATTAGGATTGGATTATTTATGAAAAATACTTACACATTAGCATAGTTGAAATTTCATAATAAAACTGAAAATATAATTGAAAATTGGTTTACTATTAATTTTATTGTGCGGGTGTGTGTAAAACAAATAAAAAAACTGAATTCATCATAAAAAAACAAATAAAACTAGTAGATATTAAAACTAAAAAAAAAGACATTTCTTCATTTTTTAATGTTTCTATAAATAAGCTTTCAAAAAACACAGCTCGTCCAGCGTGTCATGGTGCAAACTGCTTCTTATTTTTGCTACAAATTGTCTTGTATAAAAATATGCTTGTTCGGATTCTTTACAAGTAGGTGTTATCTTCATTAAATAGGAGTATGTTCTTTGCAGGTAGTCACTCCATTTTCAAAAAAGGGACATTTCTTTTTGAATTTTTGATGACATTTACAAATCTAATAGACTGCATTGGTCCATATACCTCTTTGATAACTTTATGTTCTTCTGCTATACTTAATAGTTTTTGTGTGGAAATTGATCCAGTTATTGAATCAGAATGTGAATCAATTGCAAGTGTTACCTCATTTCAAATAGAAGATCCAGTTGCATGAGCTGTTAGCAATGCAATGGGATTTGAAGTCTCTCAAGTCTTTCAAGCAGGTCCACTATTAATTAACGGCTTTTAATTGAAGAAGGAACCGAGACAAAATCTATTCTTGAGATGTCGTTTACATTATTGTGTAAGTATTGCAGTGGACCACTTAGATTTGTGTGACGTCCTCCCATACGATAAAAGAGAGCTGCATATATTTTATTTACTTATAAGCACTTATGATTGAACAAAAAAATCTACGTACATATTTTATAAAAAAATATATAAATTTTCTAAGAATTAAATTCTTAGAAAGTATTTATGAAAAAAAAATTTTTAAATACAATTAAAAAAAATTAAAATCCCAGGATTAGTTACTTTAATCCCGGGGTTTCCAGATTGGAAAAAACACTGGGTTCCCAGGACTGCAAACCCTAATTATTATCATATATTTGTAACAGATAGGATTAAAAATGAGAAAAAAGCTGTGAATACCTTTTGCAGCGAGTCTCAGAAGATGAAAGAACTTAAAATGTAGCAGATCATGTATATATAGAATATTTAAATCTGTAGAATACTTTTTTCCCTTTTTATGTATAAAAAATAATTGTTAAAAGTACAAAAAAATATTTCGTCATACTTTTATTAAACTTGTGTACAAAGTGAGGCACATATAAAGTGATAACATTTTTTAATAATAACACAGAATTGATTAGCACAAAAGTAATTAGAAAATACATATTTAATGAACTATTATACTGTTATATAAAGGAGAAAAAATAATGAATACATGCAGTATCTGATATTTTTTGAATCATCTAAATGTGTTTAGGAGAAACCCGACTCACTCCTCACGAGATCTCAGAATCTGTTATATTAACAGACTTGAAATTTGGTAAGCAGGCTACTTTCGTTGAATCGATATCTGCTAAGAACGCGTTTTTTAAGGATATCGATTACAAATGTGGCTTAAGGGGACGTGAAAGAAAACTATACGAACTTCCGTTTTAGTAATTTAAATAATCTTTTTTTTTAAACTAGGAGGTGAAGGCTATAAGAATGTTTCCAATACAGTCGAAAGCTTAATACTGAGGTATCAGTTTATCTATTTATACAGGATGTTGCAACCTTCTACCGATAAATTCAGAAGGGTAATAGTAGGTACCATGGGGACGACAAATCACCATAGGACATGTAGTCGCAAACTCTGTTTCGTCGCTGAAAATCACGATAATAGTAGCCATTGGGAGGACGATAAGGCAGGCGAGGGGAGTGGCCAAACGTATGTGGACATCTAGAGAGCCGAGGTAGGGTTGAAAATTCCTACACTTATGCAAATTTCCTAATCGTCTGGAGAGAATACAAGCGGTAGTACCGGTCACTACTCACCAGAACGTGTGGTTCATGCACGATGGTGCACCAGCCCATTTTTCGATTGCGGTGCGTAACCACCTCTTTTCTACTTATCCCTGGGGGTGGATTAGACGTGGCAGGCTTATTGATTGGCCTCCACACTCTTCGGACAACATTCCCTTGGATTTCATCTTCCTGGGCCACCAGAAATCCCTTGCGTATGAGACGCCGGTGGCTTAATTGGAAGATCTCACGGACGGATCGTCGTTACTTCAGCTGACATCACCAGCTCACCGGATTTGTTTGAACGTGTTCCGCAATCCATCGTCCGTCGGTTTTGGTAGTTCTATGACCTACGTGCCAGCAACTTTGAACGATTCCTTTGTCAGTCACCTGTCGTTGCATTTCAGACGTATAGCTGTGATGAAATGTTCGTATTATAAACATGCTTTACGTCTAAAAGTATTTCTTATATCTTATTGCCCCTTTTCATTCCACTCGATATCACACCTTTCATAACTGCTTATAAATATGGTTTGCAACTCCATGCTCTATGGTGATTTGTTGTTCCCATGATGCCTAATATAACCCCTCTGAATTTGGCTTTCGAATTCAGCATATATATATATATATATATATATATATATATATATGTTGAATTCAAGACCCAGTCAAGTTTAGAACAGTTACTAGTGGCTTTAATATATAAGTAAATCAGGCAAAATTCTCCTTGAAATGTTACAAGATACAATAAATAATCTTAAAACCTCGGCCATTCTTAAAAATAGTAAAGAACTCATTGCTCAAATTAAAGAGAAAAAGATATTTTCAGTATTAGTTTAGATTTTGAAGATCTTTTTAACTCTATTAATATTGATGATATGATTAAAACACTTGTAAAACTACATAAAGATAATTTGTTTAAAAATGTCAAATATGATAGATTTGGTTCTGTACTTAGGTTGGTTCTGAAGGAGAACTATGTATATCATAATGATAATTATTATCTACAGATTAAGGGTCTGCCACAAGGTGGCCCTGCTAGCAACTGTCTTGCCAATTTATATTTACATTATTTTGAAAATAGTTTCACTGACAACTTAGAATATTACTTTTTTCGCTATATAGATGATATAATCATTTTTGGCAAGCAAGACAACTTTAAACCTAACATTAATTTTTATCCACAATATCTTAATTTAGTTCAGACAAATAGTAACAATTATGAAGCAAATTTTCTTGATATAGAAATTAAATTAAAAGATAATAAAATAGTTACTAATATTTATGATAAAAGAGAAGGCTTTAATTTCAATATTATAAAAGTACCACATTGGGAGAGTAATGTGCATGTTTCTATATTCAGAAATATTGTTATTAATTACACACTACGCAAAAAATTTCTAGTTTCAAATAAATCAGAAAAAATAAAAAAAACTATAAACACTTTACTAAATACTGTTTAATTCAAAAATACCCAATTAATTTTATTAATAGATATTTGAATAAAGATATTCTAAATAGTAAGGATTAAATTTCCATAGTTTTAACAGGTTATTATTATTATAAACTTATTATTCTTCCTAGATAGTTTTAGATACCCCCAATTTCTAATTTTAGATAAAATTACTTTTTTTAAATTTATTATAATTTTTAAATTAAATAATCTTAGAGCCCCTAAGATAATGGTAGTATGTTTACAATTCTTAATTTATTATTTCTATTCTTTTCATACTTTTGCTAAGTGCTACTTTTCAGCCATTGCTTTGCTTTGAATTTGTATTTGGGTCCAAAATCTGGCAATAACTTGTTTATTGTACTTAGATTTAGAGCGGGCTCTGCATTTCTGTATCCAATTTTTAGGTAAGTTACCTTTTTCTCATAATGGATTTAGATTTCCTATCCATTATTTTCAATAGGTTTTTGCTCAGTATTTTTAACAGAAACAGGAAGGTTGGCTGGCCACAAAACATGTTCAACCCCACTTTTCTATAAATTTTTTGTTTATATATTAGCTGTTCTAAGTCAGCAATGTTGATAATACTGTAGCATCCATTCATTTATATATATTTTTTTTATATTTAACTCTGTCATTTTAATTTTTCATATCTCCTTTTAAATTCTGTTGTCTGGTTATCTTGCAATTTCAACTCTTTTTAGTTTTAAATCATGTTTGTTCATCTCAAACTTGTAGAGAAATTTTGATTATATATATATATATATATATTTGTGTGTGTGTGTCTGTGTGTATATGTATGTATGTATATATTAGCTACAGTAGTACTATAGCAAACTCCTGACCTTAGAAACCAGGATTGTAGGTTTAAACAAAGTTTTGCGGCTAACCAACCTTCACCTGTATTTGCCAATACTCTGGACCACAGGGAAAGTAAGAAATGTCAAGATAATTTTTAGCTATTACAAATAAAACCACAATCTATTAATATAAAACGATAAAATTATAGCCTATAATAATTACTAGTATATTTTGAAAGAATCAGATGAAAAAACTTACCATGCGAGTACAGTAGTAACCATTTTTCCCGCGCGACAGAAAGACATTTTGAATAATATATATATATATATAACATATATTATTCAAAATTTATATTAATCTCAGATTCACTCTATAAATTGCTTACAATCATTCTGCTTTTAATGTCGAATGAACATCTTTTGCTCCATGAAATATGAATATCTAAATCATAAGACTTTATGTCAAGATGAATGATATTTCATTCATTAAAATTATAAAAAAAATTGCTTAAAAATGTGAGAAAAATTAACTTACTCCAAAAGATTTTAAATTTTAAGGTTTATAATTTTTGGATTTAAAATAAACTGTGAAACATATATGTAGATTCAGAAATTTATGACAAGCCATCATACATCCTAGACAAAAATGAATAATAACTAAAGACACATTTTATTTGTTTTTTACATAACACATTTTTTCATTTGCGTTTACTGTTAGATTTTTTTTTTCTGAAAAGTAGACTAAAACTTACATTCTTTACTAAAATTCATTCAATACACTTGATATCTCTTAATATAAATAATAAGATATGACCTTTTTTGTGAAGAGAAAAGATTAATGCCTTACTAATGACCTTAATCTTTCATACTCTTGTCATTACATACACTCAAGATTCAAATTAACTAAAAACTGTTTGAAAATTTATAAACTTTTAAAGTTTTTAAATATTTTATAAACTTTTAAAGTTTATAAAATATTTCACAGGTATTATATATATATATATATATACATATGTGTGTAATAATTCCCTCTTGTATTCTTTTAATTACCTCCTTTTAAATATTTTTAATTCTTTGGTTCAAGACTAACGCGTTAATCTTAATCTTAATCGAATAGTAACATTGCGTCAGAAAAACTCGCTCCCACCCCTTTCCAACCAATCATAGCTCCTGTTAGTAAGGAGTCACGCGAACTTCACAGCCAGTATTTAAGCAAAAATTATTTTGTGTTCACTCTCTGTGTCTTTGTATTCGTCTTGTGAAACGTTACCGCTTTTGCTGTGTATGTGTGTGTCTCCTTTACTTAATTAAGTTTTCTGTTTATCAAGGAACAACCAACATAAATAACCATAGGCAAATCTACATATAAAGAACCAACACAGATAAACACCGGTCAAAGTTACAAAAAAACTCGCCAAGTTTTACTATATATATATATATATATATATATATATATATATTATATTAAATATTCACAAGTATATAAAAATGCATAGAGCAACATTTTAATTTATTATGTTATTAAATAATAATTAATTAGTAAATTAATTTATAAATACTTAAATTTGTATTATTTCGTCAGAATATTACATACGTTTTGTATGCTTGTTATGTCGGGATTTTTCAAACTTCGAACAGAATGTTAGTACTCTAAATCTGAAACTGCATTTTAAACCTTTTTTTTTTCCTTTTAAACCTGATTGATCACCATTGCATTTAGTTATATTTCAATAACAAAAATCGCAACCACAGCCATGCTCAAATTTACCGGTTCTCATAGCGCCAGTTGTCTATAAATGCTAAAATACAAACGCATCATATACACTCATGTCCATAAATTAAGGATAATGAAGTTCAGGCAAAGAAAGAGACAGAAGCAAAACAAATTTGACTTATTTGTAAAGTCTATTTATTAAACAAAAGGTAAAGAGCAAAAAAGATGCTATATGTTTGACATAATTAATAAAAATTGCGATTTTTACTCCCTGGAGCAAATTTCAAAAAAGAACCTATTTACAAAAAACAGTATAACATGGTTAGTATGATGGTTAATACAGAGTATGTCACTCGGACGATGCAATACAGGCCTTACAACGCCTATGCATGCTGAGTATCAAATTATCCATCTGATTATGGGGAATATTACACCACTCATCAAGCAATGCCCTCCGAAGTTCCGGTAGACAGGTGGGAGGGGGTTGACGGGCTGCAATTCGTCGGCCAAGCATATCCCACACATGCTCTATTGGATTCAAGTCCGGTGAGTATGCTGGCCAAACCATACGGGTGATATCCTCCGATTGAAGGCATTCGTCTACAATGCTTGCACGGTGAGGACGGGCGTTGTCATCCATAAACAGAAATTCAGCACCCATGGCACCCGAAACAAACGTACATGTTGTTCCGGAATGACATCCCGATAGATGTGGACGGTCATCGTTACACTCTGAACATGCAGGTCAGTTCTGGAACCAAGAATAATTCCTCCCCAAACGAGCCATCCTGCACCACCGTAACGGTGTCGTTTAATGGTGTTCTCTTGGTGGTAACGGGTACAATGCATGCTCTCTACTCCAGGTTAATCGCAGGCGACAGTGAGTTGCGGTAAGGGGAACACGTCTGACAGGCCTACGAGCATATAGACCAATGTGCCCTAAGCGTCTGTACACGGTCTGCCTTGAAACTGTCGTACCGGTAGCTGAAGAGAGCTGACGAGATAGGTCTGATGCTGTGCTCCGTCTGTTTATTTTGGCAGTAACTGCCAAATACCGGTGCTCATTCGGCGTTGTAACTCGGGGGCGATCTGTGCTGCAACATCTACTCACATTACCATCATCTTGGAATCGTTGCCAAAGCCTGGAGATGACACTCTGGGCGATTCCAAGTTCCTCGGATACTTCCAGCTGGGTACGTCCACATTCCAGTCGCCTGATAATTCTACCACGTAAAAATCCTCCAAATGCTTCCTTTGTACCATAACTATGCGGTTATTGCACTGAAAGGCTTTTAAAGCGCTTGTGAACAATTTTACTTCTTTGCCACCATTCCTTATATACCCCTCTCTTACACTCTCGTCAGTGTGACGTACTATCCGCACCATCTGGTTTTTTCCTGTAATTTGCATATTCTTCTTCAAGATGTGTATAATAATTCTACAGGTGAAATTTTTATTTTAAAGTTCAATTTCTGTGTGTTATTCTAAATTATCCTTAATTTATGGACATGAGTGTAAATTAAAAGTCTGATTAATACATTATAATGATTTTAACTTAGTAACCTTTTATTTATGATCGGTAATAAATACATCTTTGAAAGTTTTCCAAACGAACAATTTGAGCCAAAACTCAGTCTTCATTTCTGCAAAATCTACTTTTCATTCCAGGATCCTATAACGCAGCAGATTTTGGTCTTCTAGTTATTTCAAAGGGATTACGTCAATAATAAAAATCAAGTAACATCTCAAGTAATAATAAAACCAAATTTTACTAACAAAACAAAGTTGCTTTGACAACGTGATGCTACTGTTCCTTGGCAGGATATATCGATTTCTTTTACTGAAGTTTACTAATAAAGTTATTCGCGTAGACTAGTTTATTTCTCTTATTCTAAGGAGAACTTTTATTTTGAAAATAGTTCCAATATTTTTTTTTTGCATTAAATCTGTATGTGTTTATTCGAAGTAGAATGATTATTTCAGCAATCAAGATATAACAAGTCTTTTGAAAATTTAATCTGTGTTATAATGAATATTGTATATAAAAACTGTTGCTTAGTTGTACCAGGTTGTTCGCGGTTATATGGAGAAAAAAGAATTGTTATTAATTGGAACCCCTTTATATGCGGGAAAGATGTTCTATGACATGGAAATAAAGAAGAAAATAATTAAAAAAACGCAATTTCTAAATTTAATATTGCCACAAAAGGGTTGAATTTTCGAAAGAAAGATGGAAAAAAAGATTTCATTATTTTGGTTACAGGATTTTAGACTTAAATAATTATTTTTCTACAACATAAATAATCCGAACTGATGATTTGTGAGTACTGAGTAGTGTATAGTGCAAAGTGCATGGCAACATTTCCAAACGCTCTTTGTTCTCTACACCGCCAATTCAAGCTTTTTTTCCCCGTCTTCCACTTTATTATGCACTGTAATTTCAACAGTAGGGGTTCTTTTTTTTAAAAAAAAAGATTAGTAGCAAAGAAGCTGCTAAATAGAACTGATGGGTTTTTTGTAGCTATTTAGTACGTTTCTCTCATCGCATTAATTGTTAATGCCTGCTTTACTTTCACAAAAATTACTCTGACCTTTTACCATAAAACGCTGAAATACCAAAACTTAATTCTTCTTACGGCAGTACTTAACGCATAAAAATCAAAATTTATTTTATTTTATATACCATGGATCGTCCTTTCGGCACAGGTAGTTTTTAAAATTCTGAAATAAATCCTTGATCCATTTCATTAATTATGTTAAAACTCGATTCAATCTATGATTGTATCATCAGAAGTACTGCTGTGAATTTACCTATTCTGATGTTCTGATATCACCACACTTTTAACAGACAACAAGTTTTATAATGTGAGGAGGAAAGAGAGAACTCGGTACCAACATAACATAAGCACATAACATACCACTGGACCAAAAAGATCACTTCATTCCGAAGGCTTTTACTGTCTTATACAGATACCACACCTACAAATGCAACCAAAGCGACCATAATGTATCATTCCTCTTACTACTTCACCGTTCTCTCCTATATCCTATCTCCTTCCTGCTGCGTCTACGGTTAGCCTAGTGGGCAAGGTAACGGACTTGAGGTTGGCGTGTCATGTGTTTGAACCTAGTACCGCTGAAGACTCAACCTGCAGAAGAAGCTATGAACATTAAATATGTCGAGGCTCAAACATCCTCACGCTAGTGTAGTGTGGAAGCTTGGAGAGGTGGGTGCAAGCTCAGGTATAATCCTCGTCACTTGACTATGGTTCATAACTACAAAGCCCTCGAGAACTGAATAATGTGGCGTTAATATTCGCTCATCTCCATTGTCCACTTTGTTGAGAATATAAATGTACCACACAGTAATTAAAACAGCTCCATCTATCTCCTAAATCTATTCATTAATAATAATAGTACATTTTAACAGCAATAGATTTAAAAATCGATTTTACATGGATTTTTTTCTGTTTTAAATTATAGATACAGTTTATGGATTTATAACTACATTTGAAAACAAAAACAAAAATTATTACATGAAACTTCTAGTTCAAAAATTACTTTTTTATCTACATGTTAATACTTTCAAAAAATATTTTCTTAATAAAATTCCTATTCCGTTATGTTTCTTTTTAACACTTTCATTTTTCAAAATTAAAATGACAAATCAGCTTAATAACCCATTATTTTATAAAACAAAATGTAACTTTTTAATTTCGAAATAAAGATAAAAATTATGTTGTTGCTTATGCCCCCCGATCAACAGTAATATCAGATCGAAGTCCACGAAATTCATCCTGGCAAGGGACTAATTTTACGCCTATCGTTAGCCGAAGCCTTGAGCTCCACACAGGTGCCAGTACGATTTGGCTCGGTTCCACTGCAATTTCCAGGAAAAAACTCTGAAGGGTGGTCAGGGAACTCTCACTTTTCTTCCTCTTCCACCAACTTCGCGTGAAGACTTGCATCTCGATGAATATTTAGAGTGCCCTCGTGCCGCTAAGGCACTATACATTTACAAACACCCCAGCCTTCTCCGGGACTCGAACCCAAGCCCTACGGTACAGCAGTCAGCGTCACTATACCGGATGAGCGGTAGATGAAAATTATGACCGGACGATGTAAAAGAGTATCAAAATTGCATAGATACAATGAAATAGAATCTGATAAAATGAATCAATTTCATTGTTGATTGATTCCCAGCGATGCAGTTAAACGATTTTCATCATGAAATAATAAAAAAAATTTAGGAATACGATAAAATCAAGTAAAATTTTGTAAATGTTCCTCATAATAAAGAAACAATTAATTTAACTTATTTTTGGTGGAGGAAGTATTAATAAGTTTATTTAATTCGGTATGCTTCGAAATTCTTATAAACATTGTTAAAACAAATTGTAAAATTAAAAACTTTCAAGAAAGTGTTTTGCATTATTTTTTTTAATAACAGCAAATATTACACTTTCCATAGCGAATTTATTGAATTTTGTATATATTTTCGTACTAAGTTGTTTAAAGTTATATTATTATATTTGATAGCAATAACTTCAACAATTATTGAGTATTGTACCTCCTGATGATAAGCAATTTTCCCAATATTTAGCCTGCATTTTTTACATATTTGATTGAAATAGTAACAGAAATGATTTACTTCAAACTTCACACTATGTTTAAGGAAAGATATTAAGAAAAAAACATCCATTGCATTTTCTAAGTGGAATTGCTTTAATCTGATGCAATTTTTTTTCTAGGAAAAGATTTTTTTTTACTTGAACAAAAACTTTTTAAAACGTTAAAACCGACGCTAAATGATTTGTACGGGAAAAAATTAATTCTTTTATAAAATTATTAAATTTTGTAATTGTCGAAACTTTTTTGAAAAAAAAATAGGAATTACATAAAATATTACTCAGAATGTAAACGTTTGGAATTTTAAACTAGCTCAAATTCGATATTTATCCATGCATATTCATAGATCACATAATGCTGAATTTAAAAAAGTATTTCTTATATACATACTAAACATATTTCGATATTTAATAAACAAGATTGGACAGAAGTTTATCAAATCCAGAGAACTAAAGTACACCGTACAGGCTACCGAACGCTGGTCACAACCGGTTTGCCCGTAATTTGTATAGACATTACGTAATTTATATAGATATTTTCTTCTTTAGATCTTTGATTTGCACATATTTTTAATTCTTATAGTTATATTAATAGTGATAATGTTTTTATAAGAGATGCAGTTTGTCCACGATACTGAGATACTTCTCAGCCGGAATTTTCTTTGTGTTGAAGAGGGAGTTTTTCATTGAAGGCAGGAATTTAGGTTCTTGAAAATATTCGATAAAGAACAGGGATTGGCATGGAAATGTGTTGCTGGAGAAGAAATGAAAATGGAAAGATAATCCAAAAAAGCTTATATTATCTCTGTCCTCATTGCAATGCGAGACATAGTATTACACCATGCTTTAAATGGTGTTTGCATATATACACACAATCATCAACCGTTTGAAAAAGATGTACGATCAAGAAATTTTTTATAAGTATAAGAGAAATTCTTTTAATATATAGAAAAAAACATTCTTTATAGCATGCAGAGTGTAATAAAAAGCAAATATTTACTGTTTTTGTATTCCACAATCATTAAAAAAAAGTAGTGTGAAAACTTTAAATTAAAAATTGAAATAAAATTCTGCCATTTTAGACTTCTTTTAAGTATAGTGTTTAGTTATGTGCAATAAAAAAATGTGACATTTCTTTTTTTAATTTTTCAATTCCTACTATTAGCTCACTCTCTCCCTATATATATATATATAATGGATTTAGGTTTTTGCTCAGTATCATTAACAGAAACTGGGAAGGTTGGCTGGTCACAAAACATGTTCAACCCAACTTTTATATAAATTATTTTATATTTAAGCTGTCCTAAGTCAGCAATGTTTATAATACTGTAGCATCCATACTTTTATATTTTTTTATATTTAACGCTATAATTTTAATTTTTCATATATCCTTTTAAAATCTACTGTCTGGTTATCTTGCAATTTCAATTCTTTTCAGTTTTGATCATGTTTATTCATCTCTCTCTCTTGTAGAGAAATTTTGACTATATATATATATAATCTTAGGTATATATAACTAGTTTTTGTATATTTTTGTAATATATACGTATATATATATATATATCTTGTTCAAATTGAATTTAAAAATTGAATAAATAGTAACACACACAAAAACAATAGTCCGATAACATATATAGAAAGGAAAGTCTTTCGTTGTGTCTCTGTAGCGCAATGGATTTCTGATTCAAAAGTCGTGGGTTAAAATCCCATCTGGGATGGCCCAATTTCTGAGAATATGATTTCTTTATTATCGTACTGTTTTATTAGAATAATTAAGTTTATTTGATGAATAAATAGTAATAAACACACAAAAAATAGTCCAACACCATGTGTAGAAAGAAAAATGGAAAATCGCTTTCTATTTTGTCACTTAATATTGTGATTCTGTCATATGTATATACATATTTCTATTAATTGTAACTATTTAATAAAAATTAACTAAAATAAAAATTTTCTTTGTTGACCTGAGTAGGAATTGACTTAAAAAATCTTTTTTTACATTACTTGTTTTGAACATTTTGGACAAAAAAATTAACCTTTTAAGGGGTTAAGAGTAAGGAACAAATAAATGTTTGACAAAATCAGAATAATAAATTCCTAACCATCAACAACCTCAACAACCCACTTCCTGCCTTCAAATGTCGTTTTCCGCCTTAGTTTAAGATTTTCAATGGAATTACACGTTTAGATGAAATTTTCCAAGAATCTTTTTCCAGAAGTGTCTACAAAAAACCATTAAGGCCGAAAAAACTTCGCATGTCTCCCCCCCTTTAGGTTTGCTCCGAACGCAGGTGTACCCATAAACTACTCCAGAATGGCGGATGAGGTCAATCCATCCCATCCCGTGACCGTTTTGTTACATGCTCGTACCAAGGTGATTTGAGGTTATTTTCTTCAACCCTTACAATCCATCTGGTTCCCCGGAGTGATCCATTATTTACGGTTTCATTCCAGGGCTAGATTTTTTTTTTATTATTATTATTTCAACTGGGGTGAAAGTAGAAATCTGAGGCAAAAGGCTCTCCTGTAAAACTCGTTTTCCTTCGTTTCATTGCCATTCATCTTTGTTCTTTCAAACAGTATTTGGATGAAAGTACGTTACAGGTCTTTTCTTTTTATCAGGTCACTTGGAACAATAACATTGGTTTTGGTTGAATCCATCAGTAAGTAAAAATTAATTGTGTTCGAGATCTTTTGAATTGATATTGTAATTTGTTTTCTTTTTGTTTCGAGATTGAATTATCTTCGATGCAATCTTATTTTAGTCCACACCTTTGGTAAAGAAGAAACAAAAAAATACCAAATATCACCAGCAGCTCATTTTTCTATATTGGACTTCAATGAAGGTTGAATCTTATTTTAGTTCACATCTTTGTTTCTCTCTAATTTGGCGAATTATTATCCTAGTTTTGGATAGAATTCCAATTCAGAAAATGAGGCTCTAGCGCAATTTGGCATATTTTTTCTTCTTTGCTAAAGGTGGGAGCTAAAATATGATTTTGCCTGTTATTGTTTTACAAAAAATAATGTGTTTCATGTTGTGTAGCATTGCAAAAGAATTCAAGAAATTAAACATTATTTAGAAACATATTGTCATATGCCATTTAAAAATGTATATTTTTTTATAAATGCTTCGAGAGAGAGAGAAGCAAAATTTCGCTACGAATTTTTAGTGAATTTCTTTTTAATAAGTTATCTATACGTATCCTTATTTCTACACAAGGCGGCACGTTAGGTTAATATACTCTTCACTTATTTTCCATTCCAAGGGAGAATTCTGAAACAGCATAAAAATATATTTAAATTGGTATTAAAAGTTTTTAATAAAATTACAGTGCTCTAGAAAGAGAAAATAAATTAAGAAAATTAAATCATTTATGTGATATTACATAAGATTCCTTGAATGATGCCCCAGACAGACAGTTTTGCTGATTAATCCTTAAAATTATTCAAAACGGAAGAACATTCATTCTTAAAAACACTTCCTGGAAGGATTCTTCAGAAAAACAATTACGTGTATTTCACTTTATACCAAATTTAGAATTACGCAGTTTCTGAATCTATAAAGGATGTTATAATAATATTTTAAATATTTCATGATGAAAAATAATACTTTAAATATATATATTCCTATTAGTCAGTTCCTATTAGCCAGAAAAAATTCCAGAAAAATTTTCAGATTTTCAGTATTTTCCTATCAGAAAAACTAAAATATATTACAACATATACAGTAATTTCATAGAACCAAGGTTTTGTGTAACTAAAGAGAATTTGAAATTTTAAGAAATTTCTTGTTTCTTATATTTGTAAGAAAAAAATTGTGTTAGTCTCTTTGCTGCATAAAAGTTTTATAAATATAAAATAATAAAAAAATATCTAACACCGATATTGTTTTGTGGGGTTTCTTAGAGTGCCTCCACGCTGCGAAGGCACTGTACATTTGCGAACATTCATGCCTTCTCCGAGGATGGAACCCAGGCCCAAAGGCACAGCAGTCAGCGACATTAGCCACAAATCGGATGGGCGGCAATGATATAAATAAGAGAAAAATAATACCATTAATATACAAACTAGACAATAATATTCACACAATATCAGTGAAACATTCTAATAAAAATTTAAGCAAGCTTGCTCATTTTAATATTTCTCATAACTGCAGTTTTAAACATAAATATCAACTTTAAATACTATAAATATTACTGTAATAACAGTAATAATTAATTACAAATATTAGTCATTTACAGCTGATCTATGGACTAAATTCATGACGGTCACATGATAATATAAACACGTGTTCTACATTGAATTCAAAACGGACAATAAACTAGCTCGTACTTTTTGTTCTATTTGTAAAACTTAGGTAAAATTCCAAATTGCATAGTTGGGTAAAGATTCTCAAGAGTTATAAAAAGAAATTTCTGCAAAAAGATTTTAAAATTAAAGAAAGAAAAGTCTTGTTTTATACATGTACTTTTAAATAAAGTGACAAATATTAATTTTTTTTAAAAAAAAGTTTCTGTAAAAAGCGTAATTTGGCAACAACGAAGTGCATGAACTGATTTGCTGAAAATTGATAGTTGCATTTATCGTGACTATGACGTCACATGCGTTTTTGAACTTGATTGGCTAAAAACACGTGGTTCAAAATTATCATGTGATTATGACGTCACATGAATTTAGTCCATTGAAACTACCTCATTTTTATGATTTTAACCTGACCTGATCAATGTGGAATTTTGAAATTACGTATCTGCAGCAACCAAGCTCATCCCCTTACTCTATAAATAGAATTAATGTTTTATTCAACCAAACTCGCGTAGGTCTCTCATGACTAAAAATGCCTTTCCAATAAATTCGCAACCTCCGTATAGCAAATGAAATCCGGAGCAATTCTTTTGCGTTAGGGCTCTCTGCCTGAGAATTTTTAACTCGGATAAAGTATTGGAAGCTCTTCATCTCTTGTTTATTTAACTGTGTTAAAACCACCCCTACACCTATATTTGAGGCATCTATTTAAACATTATTCGTTCACAACTGGAGCGTATAAGACTGGTTTATCGGTTAATTTCTTTTTCAGTTTCTGAAAGACTGTGAGGGAAGCGCTCTCTCTTCCCTCAGCATGGAGAGGTTTAGAAGGAAGACTAGCCATATTCCAAAATAATTTCAATTTATTGTCCGTATCAACCACCACACAAAACTTATAAACCAAGTCTAGAGATGCACCTTAATTCTAAATATGAACTACAATAGCGGGGACGACGAGATACGAGAAGACTAAATAAACAGGTCGCTTACGTCTAAGTAATAATTTTTAATTCTCTTACCGGCCTAATCTAGTTTAATTTCTATTTGACAAATCGTCAACTTTAATATTAATTTACTAAGAATTCATGTTCACTTTATATTTAATCTATTCCTGATAGCCGTAGCCTTCTAACTCCTCTCTGTAATCGCTCTATAACTTAATCTCATATCCTTCTCATCTAATATCTAACTCGAAAGTTTAATCTTTAAATACAAGACTAAATTTGCATGTTCACATCTTCTTCTTCGCAGGAAGGTTTTAAGGTCAGGATTTAATACTTAATTTACCTACACAATTTCGCTGGACAGAGAAGAGAATTTTATACACTTAGTGCTCACTAAATCAGTTGTTGCCCCAGTATTTCTCAGAGTATGTATTTCGGGTCGATTTTCAGAATTGCAATTGGTATACGAATTAAGACAATTCGTGTTTTCGTTTCCTTCATGTCTGTATCTTTCTTTATGTTTAACTTTGTGACGGATCTATACGCGTCTATTACTAACCCCTTGGGGACTCTTCTGGGGAAACATTTTTACCAACCAACTTTCACCTAAGGTAAGAAAACGTGATTATGCAAATTAAGTATATTATATAAATTCTGTATTCGAGTTTTGCGAGTTAGTTGGTGAGTGGAGGACGTGAGATTATTGAGTGCATATCTAAGTTTATTAAAGTATCAATTGAAGAATTCCAAGTGAGGATCACTCGGAGGTGATCGAATCCAGTTAAAGATTAACGTTCAAGGCCTCAACAGTAGGACTTCAACTTCAAAAGAGTACAGGCATCGTGAGCCTTATTTAATTAGAAGTTAAAGAATAACTTATTAGAGCGCGGCGGAGTTGAAATTGAGCTTGTATTGGTTATCGTGGAATCAGTTGAGGGTCCGTAATATTATCCCCAGGCTAACGGGTCTCACCTTCACGCTCTGCATACTGATCAATATTCTTAATTGGATTATTATTGTGCTTGCTTGATATTTTGGGACAGTAAAATAATTAGAGGGAATCATGTCGACTGATTATTCAGTTCTTCCCACACATCTTGCCGGGTCCGAGAGTAGACAAGGGGGTTAGAGGGAAGCAGGAACAAACACGCATTACACTTTGGGCATTCAGATTTTGTGTGACTGACTTTATTCCAGTGATAACATCTTGGGTCATAAACTCCTGAAAAACTCTTTCCCTGGAGCGCTTGGGGAAACAAAAGTCTATTTCTGGAGCATCTCCTAACCTAATGTTATCTCTTTTGCACCAGATGTTGATGCAAACTATTACTTTTTGTAAGCTCTATCACTAAGAATTTCTTCCACCCTCATAATTATCAAGTAGTTCTATTAATTTTTTTAATTTGTTCAAAGTTTACCTACTTATTTTTTTTTATTTCCTATGACCGGGGTTACAAAAGACCACAACACCACATGTGGGGGTAGGAACAAAAACAAAAACAGACAAAACAGATAAAGTAGGAGGGAAAAAACCTGGCGAGAAAAGTCTATGCGCCCTAAAAGTCCCAGCTTACCAATAAAGATCGCACCAAGAAGAGCCCTTTAGTGCAGGGCAGATGCGACCATGTTCCCTCAAATATCACAGAGCGTGCAGAAAGGGGCCTGCACAACATGAATTCAATGAAGATGTAATTGAGGATTTACCTAATTATCTAGAAAACGATCTTCATGTCCAATTCTGAGCGCTTGTCGGACAGTTCGACAAACGTTAGATCTTTAAGATCTTCAGCGTCTCAACGATTTGTCATTCTAAATAATTCCATATTTCAAATAATATCCCTTTATGCATTATATTTTTTCTTCCTATGTGAAGCAAATTTTTTCCGAAGTCTTTTTGTCTTAATTTAAATAAATTCATTCCCAATTCTTTCACATTGTAGTTTTTAGCTTGTTTTTCAGGTTCGTGGGCAATTTCTTTCCCTATTTCTTAAGTCAATAAACCTTAAAAATATCCTGCGCAATCCCCTTTATTAATTAACTCTGGTATGGCCATTCAATAGTTGCGAAATATAAACCAATAGCTGATTGATTTGGACCAAATTTTGGAATTATATTTTACACTTAACTTCGATGCTTCTGAATGAGCTTTTGTGTGAAAACAATTGATTAATACTTTATTTGATATCTGTTCAAACTTTCTGTTAGTGATTTTTGCCTTAAGCCTTTTTAAATTGAATTCTAGTTAGTTTTTCCTTTTAATTCAGGTTCTTATAATCCTCATTTTTCTAGTTTCTAATTTCTATAACCTAGTTCTTTTTTTCTAATTTCCAGTTTTTCTAAATCTTATTCTAATTTCCAATTATTCTAAATCTCATTCTTTTCTCCCTTTCCAAATCCTGTTATTTTAATTTATTATCTTTTCTATAATTCCTTTCTAGGCTAAAATTTTCTCTTCCTTCTCTAACTCTTCCTCTATTTTACTATTTGCAACTAAAGTCTCAAACAGAGATTTTATAAAATATTCATTACAATTCCCAACTAATTATGTCAAATTTTGTCTCAATGACTGTTATTTTTGACATAGCATTTATCCCTAATTGTTCCGAAAGATTTGGCGTGTCTTGAATTTTTCTGTATCAAGAAAAGTCATTTTTCAAACAATAACAAAAATAAATTTTAAGTTACAATAGTACATAAAATTTTAAGATTCCTTCAAAAGTAAAACAACAATGTGTTCTTTTACAAACAAAAAAGAATACTACAGTATCTGAAAACTTGTTAAAAGAATTTAAAACCTTAATTCTAATCAAATTTCAGTTCTGTGGCAACTCAAAAATTCTTGAAGTACTCACCCTTTAAAAGTATTCAGTTTGCTGGTTTTATGATACTCATAAACTTTCATCTGCAATTTTAAGCCCAAATGATTGATTTTGCCTTAATCTAGCTGAAGGACATTCTTGAAAGATTGAAAACACAACACTTTCATGGGTTAAAGTTCACAACTAGTCAATTTGATATTCCCGAATACAGTTGATTCGTTATCGACGCCTAGCGGGACGCTTTTCCAATCTTTCGTCCAAACTCACAATGTCTGGTCATTCTGACCTTCCAAGAATTCAGGTTGAGTCTCTTTCAAAAAACCAGTGGGTTATTTTACCGTACGGAATTACCCTTCTGTGCGTTCAACCGACCACACAATTCCTTATCAGTCAGATCTTCAGATTAATTTTCTCTCGATTCCTGGCTGGTCACTTTTATACGTGTTTCGTTTTCAACACACAAAAACTGCACTGAATTTTTCCTGAAAGTAGGGTGGTTGTGGTAGCCGAGATATAATGGGCACGAAGTCACGGCCAGCGTTGTTCGAGATCTCATGCCACTAAAGATCCACCGAATAGGAAAGCTGATGAATATATATAATGTAAAAGATTTTATAGAACGCTTTTGTTACCCCTGCATTTTGTGACATTGCCATGGACAAAAATACTTTGTTGCAGTTGCAAAGATTTTTTCAAGAATGTCAGTTTGCGACGGATCTATACGCGTCTATAACTAACCACTTGGGGATTTTTCTGGGTCAATAATATTATCAACCAACTTTCACCGAGTGAAGAAAGCGGGATTATGCAAATTAAGTACATTACATAAATTCTGTATTCGTGAGTTTTAGGAGTTAGTTGGTGAGTGAAGGATTGTGAAATTATTAAGTGCAAATTGGAGTTTATCAATTGAAGAAGGCTAAGAGTATCACTGGACGGTGATTAAATCCGGATAAGGATCGCCTCCAGGGACTCAAGTGTGGGACTCGACTTCATAAAAGTACAGTTATAGTGATCCTTATTTAAATAGAAGTTAAGCTTATTAGTGCGCGACGTAGTTTATATTGAGCTTGTATAGGTTATCGTGGAATCAGTTGAGGGTCCGTATTATTATCCCCAGGCTAACGAGTCTCATTTTGGCGCTCTGCTATCTGATCGGTTATCTTAATTAGATTATTATTGTGCCTGCTTGATATTTTGGTGACAGTAAAATAATTAGAGTGAAACATGTGTACTGATTATTTAGTTCCTCCCGCACATGTAGCCGGGTCCGAGGGTAGACAAGGGGGATCAGAGGGAAGCAGGAACCAACAAGCATTACAAATTTATCTCGTCTTGAAAGGGATCCTCAAGAAAAAAAGCCATTGAAAAACCTGTACTTAGTGGTATAGTGATGAGCAAAATTATATTTTTTTAAATATAACATTTTTGCACTACAAATCAAACAAGTTGTTGATCCATGTTGGTTTTTCTCTATGAAATAGTTAAGATCCCAATCGTCTTGAAATAGCATATATTCCTCAGATATTTTTCGCTTGAAAGACGTGAAGGTTAATTACAAATTAGTTTCCCCCATAAAATGATCACTTCTCCCTTGTTTTGTGTTATCACTAACCATTACAATTAAAATTGGTGAAAAAAAGTTACCTCGTAATTAATTCATACCAGCACGACATCGATAGCAAAATTTATATATTTGATGGCTTGACTGATAGAATTTCTCGCTAAATTTTATTGCATTGTTTTAAGTGATTGAGTTTATTAGTGCAACGGGCCATGAGCGGACCCCTCAGAAATGTCTGGTAGGCCACATGCGTCCCGCGGGGTGCACAGTGAGTATGAGAAAAAAACTCATGTCAACGCTTACGTCTCATATCTTTAAGCTGCTCATATTTTTTAACGTTTGAAAAATTCTGGCAAAATGCGATTATGTGATTTCGAATATATGAAGTCTGTTAAATGAGTCTATTAATATTACACTTAATATATCGTATTAATTATTACACTAATATAATATAATTATTACACGTAACATCTATTAATTATTATCGTAATATTCCTTACCATACTTAATCAGTTGATTAAAATTAATACATCAACATTCATAACATCATTAAAACATTTGCATGATTGTTTCATTGAAGAAGGTACAACACAAGAGCATTGTGAAACTATAAAAAATAGTACAAGTAATTAAATAGGATATGAGATTTGTTTTGTTCTTAAAAATACTTCCTTTTTCAATTAATACATTTTTAATGGTCTGTAAATGTTTTGTGATGTCCATCAGAGAAACAATTTTTTCAACACTGTTTGAATCCTTCATTGATATACTTCAAATTTCTTGCACTAGTTGAACATTTTGTAGTTTGAATTTAAAAGTATATGTTTAAAATAAACGGCGTCTATATGAGAAAGAATAAACGGTATTATATATCTCAAATACTTTGAATAGTACCTAATAGAAAAGCAGCAAAAAAATTATCGACATTAAACACTGGATGAACTTTAAATTCATTTGCTATATATTATTAAAATTTGCTTATTAAACTAAAAATAAATTACTTTAAAAATATTTTTAACTTACGCATTATCTTTAATGATTAAATAAATTGAAGAATCTCAAACATATTAATACAGTATAAGCTTACAAATATATTATTAAATTAAAACTTACAGTAATTATACAATATTCACATTATATATAGTAATTCATTCGAATATTTTTAAAAACGTTATTATAGGAATAAAATAATATTATATCATTGTGCGAATGAACTTACAGCAATATAATAAAACATTACTTTGATATTCATATATTAAGTGGAGAAACAATTCATTTTTGGCAATATTCCATTTCCAATAATACAAAGATTTATATCCTTGTGGAACCTTAATAATTCAAATAGATCACGAAACCAAAGTAATAACAGACATCAGAATTGTGATTGATTAATGTTAGATTTCTGCATATAATATAGAAGTTTTATTGGTTGAAGCACGTTACGCGAAAAAATTCGATATTTAATACAGGGTGCATTATAGAGCAGTGGTTTTTAAACTGTAGTCCGTGGACCCACGAGGGTCTGCGAAGGTCTTTCTTCTAATGTTAAGAAAATTTAAAGGTGTGCCATCTTAGACTAGATCTCTAAGTTGTCTCAAATAAAATTATTTACTAGAACATATAGTTAGATTAAGAGTATTAAATTAGTTTGTTTAATGTTTGCAATTACATAGCCATTTGTAGAACGTATAATACTTTCAAAAATATAATAGTAGAACACATGTGTAAAGATTAAAAATTGAATTCATAGTGCGCCAATATGATAAGGATAGAAACTATCTCTTAATTTCTTAAAGGCAATAGGATTGCATTTACATTATATATTTATTTGAAACACAGGTATTTTGTAATGTACTAGATGTAATTAGATGATCTCCGTTTTCTTGAAGAAAAAAAGAAAAGTTAAGAAAGTCTGTATACATAGCAGAGGCAGTCTTAGGACTATTGAGAAACCTTTAAATCCCTCAGCCATGTGTTGGGAGTCAGGAAGGGTGTTCCAAATTTTGGAGGTCCGTGATGTCAGGCTGATGCATAAAGGGGGCCGCGACGATCGAAAGTTTATAAGAACCGCTGCATTAGTGTAATCTTTAAATGTACTTGTAATTAATTATCATTTGTCTCTGTTTGTGCGCGCATCAGGTTACACCAAATTTCTTTTTAGTATTTCTACATTTAATTATTTATGAATAAATCTTTATATTCTTCTTTGGTTCACTTCCATCAATAAACGATATTAATCCCCAACACAATATATCATTTAAATTTGAAACAAAATATTAATATTTATAGGAAAAGGTACTCTTTAATAACGACAGATAATAATTCTGACAAGATGCAAAGGAATTTTTGTAAACTGACACTACTTAGAGCCACCTGTAGCTCGCTCTAACTACAGCAATGTCACCAAACGGTATGTAGATCGATAACGGCATGGAAAACAGAGGAATCCGTAAAACAATTAGTTATAAAAATCGTCGATAGAGGTATATATGGCACTGTACAATGTAAGAAGTGTTACAAAAAAAGAAAAAATAGTAATGATAACATATACGAAATAACAGTAAAATGTTAAGTTTTATTTTCTTCACTGTTGAAGAATTTGACCACTTTCAACTTGGCCGTCATTCTCATTCAATGCGCAACATTTCCTACAGGCCGTAAGCAACATGTTATAATTCCACACTGTATGTGACATGTGTACCAACAATGGTTCCCTATGATTCATCGACGATTGCAGTTGCAACATCTGTTATTTCTTTTGACACAAGTTTGCATTATCTAGATGGGTGAATTGCCAATGATTATGTTTCTTCGAACTTTTGAACCATTTCTCTCAAAGCATTTGGCGATAAAGTCCCCTTGCGTATTTTGTGTGTGTGTTGGGCTAAGTTCATTAAGATCTGCAGATGATAAGGTAACGCAGCTTTAACAAGAATGTAAGCTTTGATACTATGAGTTGCATATTCCCTTGAGCTAGCTCACTTCAGATGAATGCTATTCTTCAGAGCTGTCTAAATGTTCTTAAAGCAAAAATGTTCTTAAGCGTGGTTGTCACATACCAAAACGTCAATTTAAATTATGGTTTCATACTTGTGTTTTATACTGATTCTCGGTTTGTAAGCTACAACAGCGCCATACACATCCCTTTTGACGATTTTTGGAACTAAGATTTTCTACGGCATCTTACTTCCTATTTCATTATAAGTCAACATACCGAATTTGGTTCCATTGCAGTTGTGAAATCGTGCTACAGGTCGCTCCGGATAGTGTCTATTTAAAAACATCACTCTGTATAAATAACTCAGTACTGACACATTCTGATTTATCAACCATAACTTTTAATTTTGATGTTCTGTTTTATGAATTTCTCAAAAAGAAAATAAAAACCACTAACCATCTTTCCTGTAGTAGAGGATCTCCAACTGTTTCTCATGGCAAGAGGCGAGGCACTCTTTGATTTGTGCCACGGCCACAGAACTCGTGAGTGGCCCGTGCAGAAACTCGCAGGTGCAAGAGCGTTGCATGAGGGCGGCTCGACTCCAGCCCACCAGCTCGCAGAAGCCATCGTTGCAGAAGATTATTGGATAGTTTTCCACTTGGGCATTTGCCACCAAAAACTTGCGATCTGAAAAAGGAACACAGATTATCAGATATTCATCTTATTCAATGATTTATTTTCAAGCAATTATCAAGTTCATTCATAATATTGTTTACAAATCAATTAAGATTTCTAAATAATTTGAAGTCTGATTCACAGTGTTACACAAAAGTTTTGAAAACGTGTAAATATAATCCTTGTCATGTAATTGCGGCTCAGAATGAAAAGCTCAAAACGATTGTCGCATTATCCATGATTTTACTCGGTTACATATTAATGAAACACATAAAAATTAATTCAATTACAAATTTCAGTTTGAGAATAGGTTCATTGCCCAGTTACAATAGTTTTAAATAGATGCTTTGAAAGTTAAAAAAGCATAACAAATGAAATTATGATCCAAGAAGAAACAGTGCCTTATGTAAATATACCGTATTTAAATAACAGCAGCTTTGACGGTTTTTATTGATTTGAATAAAATATAGAAATTTATCGGAAATGAGGCGACAATGATTTGAACAACATTGAAGCTATAAGTAATTATGGTTATTATGTTTAAGAGATGATAAGAGAGACGATTTAAATAGTAGCAAAAGTAATTAAAGCAAATATTGTTGTATAAGATGCAGCAATGATTTTATCGTTATTAGTTAATATAAGGTAAAATGTATCACTGATATTATATAAATGTTTACATATCTAAAGGATATTTTTCTAAGATGTACCACGCAGGAAATAAATAAATTTCACAGCACATTCGTTTTACGAAGAAAAACTTACTTCTACAACATATATAAATTTAACAATTCAAAATAGCTGAAAAATTATCGCTGGTAATAAAATATCTTTTTGAAATAGAATTTTCAAGATTTTTTTAAAAAAGATGAACAGTGCAAAGCTGAAAATTGGCTTCCAACACAGATAATATTTTATGGCAAGCAATATTTACTCATAAAAAATCATAGAAAAAAATGCTTTAAAAAAAAATTGATTTTTCCATAAACGAATAAAAAAACTTAAATTCCCATTGAAGAACAACATTGTTTAACAGTTATTCTTTGCCTTTATGTATACATTTTAAAATAGAAGGCTTCAAATTTCTCTCAAATTCAATTTTTATCTCCAGAAAAAGGAGAAAAAACTAGAAATAAATAATTTATTAGATGATTTTATACATTTTTCTCAACATTTAGAAACTTTTTTTCCAATTGGTCTGCAGATTGGTAATTACCATTTTAGACATCGTACACTCCCTGGAAGCAGGTATCACTTTTTAGTGTGGCACCTTTACAGGTGGATACTAATTGCCCCAATGTAAATTTGGTGCCCACAGGGAGGCATATGAACTCTGACGGTACGAAATTGTACTAGAAATTTAATTTCGCCGAGAGAATCCAAGCCAAACAGGAACCCTAGGAATCATACGACATGGACGTTTTCGCATCATGAAAATCTACCGACTTGGGCCAGAGTCGAACCCGCAAACTGGAGCGTACAAGGCCAGCGCTTAACCAACTATGCCACCCAGCCGAGGTCATAATGTTATAATTTCTTAAGAATCTAAATACAGTAAGGCCCCATTATTAAGGATCCCTTAAACCGGACGTTGCATAATCCAAACAGCCGTTTAAAAATTTCATGATAAATGAACGTAAAGCCTTCATAATTAAAGTAATGTTTTCAAACCTAATACATATAATGCATGCAATGCATTGTTATTGATACTTTTGGGTGTGTTGTACCTAATATATATTCTAGAAATTGTTTTATAATTTAGAAATCCCATTTCTCTTGCTAACTCCTGTTGGGATTTGCCAGTCTCCAATCTTCCAAACGCTCTCTGTCGTAATCCCTCATCTTAATGTTGTCTTTTTGCAATTGTTTACAAAAGTTTCAAAAATAATCGTAAGCCTTCAGAAACATGAATGAAAATAAAACCACACGGAATAATGTTTGAAGAGCCTGTCTTTTCTGTTTTCTTAATCTCCTGTATCTAAACAAAGGTTTTTCGGGATGTTGTATTAAATTAATTTATACATAAGGTATAGTAAATAAATGTAACTAAAATGTAACGATGTATAAAGAGAATACATAATGCGAGGGAAAGTCAAAAAGTAAAGGAACTTTTGCAATTTCTCTTTCCAAGGTTTGGCAACAGCACTAGTATCCAGCTTTGATAGAGGGGTACTCGGCAACTTTTCTATACAGCGTGCCACTCATCTTCCCTCATAGTTGTTGATGTGTAGCAAACCATTCAACATGGCAACTCTATTATCGATATGTCCCAAGGAGGAAAGAAGAATAGTGATTCGCTTTTTGTTTACAGAAAGTGTGATGCCTGCGAAATTATTCGTCGCATGCAAGCGCAGTATTTTGACAGCTGTTTATCGCGAAGTAAAATCTAATAAGGGGTAGAGCACTTCAAACAGGGAAGAACTTCTTTATGTGACTACGAAAGATATTGGAAAGTCCATAGGCGTCAACCACTGAGGGTATAGTGATAGAAAGGATGGCTAATATCCAGCTCAGGTATCACACCTTCCAGAAACAAAAAGCGAATCACTGCCCTCCTTTCCTCCTTGGTGCAGATTGACAATGGGACTGCCATATTGAACGGTCTGCTATACTCCAACGACTACGAGGAAAGACGAGTGACACGTTGTATAAAAGTGTTGCCGATTAACTACCCCTCATTTTGCGCTGCATACTTTCGCTGTTACCAAACCTTGAAAAGAGAAATTACAAAAGTCCCTTTGCTTTTTGACTTCCCCTCATTCGTGTAAATTACAGTTTTACAATTTGAGCAATGCTAAGAATAGTTGTATAATTTTTACAATAGGGGTTGTTCCACCGTTGGGCGAACAGAAGGCCCCTCTAACTAGTTTGCTTAAATTAAAAGAGGTCTAATTTAAATGCATAAAAAGAAAATTGCACCAGGAAAATTAACTTTAATTTGCTATGTTTACCAGTTTTCATTAAAAAAGGTTCTGTAGTTTTGGACAAACTCTCGAAAAAGTGTTTGTTCTTTAAGTTTTGTACACCAACGTATGTCAGAAGTTGAGTATTTCGTATTATTTTATTATACCTACGAATGAATAAATAGCCAATGATTTCAAAATATTTCGATAACTGTCTATAGTTTAGGGAAAAGGAATTGATAAAAAACAGGCAATTGATTTTGTGTGTTTTAGTTCACGTATCAATTATATCACTGTTTGTGTTTCAAATAATCTTACAATGCTGAAATATCATGAAGACAAAATGTAAAAAATAATTTAAACAGCTTAAACTTAACGATACATAAAATTATTTTATATTATTACACCAGTGTATGTTGAGTACATTTTTCAAGCGTTTTCTAGAAGTATTTCATTATTATCGGTAGCTAAAATATTCGAACCTAAGGAGTTCCTTTAAGTAACAATTTCGGCCACGGTAGCCAAGTGGTCTAGGCATCGGATCATGGCTAGCGTGTCATGAGTTTGATCCCAGTACCACTGAAGAACCGCCGTGTAGGGGAGCGATGCACGTTAAATCTGTCGAGAGCTCAAACGTCCTCCCGTTGGAGTGGTGTGGTAGTTAGGAGAGGGGTGTGCCAGCTCAGGTGTCATCCGCGTCACTTGACCATGGTTCAAAATTACGCGGACCGTCCCCAAAAGCACTCGTGTACCTGAACAGTAGGACGTTAATATTCACTCACTAAGTAAAAATTTCTTTCAAAAATATCTATCAGCTAATTGTATAAAAAATGTCTAACCAATTTAGAAAAATTTTAAGGTACGTTTGCTTAATTTGAATAATATCGAAACACATCAGCTGTTAGTTACACTCAAGGGCCAAAACACTATGACCACCCCCTAATTCCTGCAATGAACCCGCTTGGATGACGTGGAAGAAACGTTATTAGGTGGAAGTGGTATTTAACTGCTGCTGAGAGTCTGAAGATTCATTCTTTCAATTACTTCTGTGTGTGATAGGAAAGGCCGCGGATCAAAACGACTTTGATGGAGGGCAGATTGTAATGGCTGGAAGGCTCGGAACAAGTATTTCCGAAACTGCACGACTCGTGGGTTGTTCACGATCTACAGTTGTTAGTACTTATGCAAAGCAAATGAATGACAGTAAAACCAGCAGTAGACGACATGGTGTTGGACGTCCACACGCTATCAAAGAAAAAAGTCGACGAAGACTGTCTCGCATGGTGAAGCAAAACCGGAGCTAGACAGTGGCTCAGCTGACAGCCAAATACAATGCAAGGCCAAGTACAATAGTTTTGGAGCACACTGTTCAGCGGACACTGTTGGATATGGGGCTACGCAGGAAACGTACCACTCCTGTGTCTTTGCTGACCAAGCGTCATCGCCAACTGCGCCTGCGCTGGGCCCGGAAACATCGCGACTGGTCCATGTATCAGTGGGAGAGAGTTACCTGGTCAGATGAATCACGGTTTGTTATTCATCACGCCGTTGGCCGTGTGAATAACAAACCGACCGATACACCGTCTTCCAGGCGAACAGTTGCTCTCTCAATGTACAGTAGGTCATACACAGGCCAGTGGTGGCGGTATTATGCTTTGGAAGAAGTTCTCTTGGGCGTCTCTGGGACCCGTGGTTGTGGTAGAGCAGACCATGAATGCTACAGGTTATCTGAACATCATTGCGGACCAGTTGCACCCTTATATGGCCTCTGTTTTCCAGCGGGAAATGGAATGTTCCAACAGGACAACGCCCCGTGTCACAAGGCTAAAATTGTGTTGGAGTGGTTCCAGGAACATGATGCTGAATTCCAGTTAATGTCCTGGCCGCCTAACTCACCGGATCTCAATCCGATAGAACACATTTGGGATATCATGGGAAGGCAGTTCAGAGTTCAAAGACCACCAATTTGCAATATCTCGGATTTGCGTGACCGCTGCTTAAACATCTGGTACAATCTGTCTCCGGCCATCTACCAAGGACTTGTGGCATCCATTGCAAGGCGGGTTGATGCTGTGTTACGCACCAAAGATGGGCTAACTCGTTATTGACAGGTGGTCATAATGTTTTGGCTCTTGAGTGTATATTGTTGCTTATATCGGGTTCATGGATTTTATACTATCAGTCCAAAAGAGCAAAGAATTTTTAAGAGGGATGAAAATTTATTGTGTAGAAAAGCAATCCTTAAAAATACATCATACAACCGTAAAATTCGAACAATAAGTTCCAGAAAATTTGCCACCTTCTACAGGACTCAGACACAACTCTATCAGTGTCTAAAAACACAGGCACATCAAGTTAAAGTTTTAAAAGGTAACTCTTCAACAGTAGAAGTAATATTGACCCAGTTTCCGCAAGTGATTGCTATTTATAGACTGCGCGGCTGCCTTCTAGCTTTTTTTTTTTTTGAAAAAATATATTTAAGTCATAGATCGTGGGGTTAATAGATTTCTACAGTAATTCCAGAAGCATCCGTATGATAACCCAACAAAAATTTCACCAAGTTGCTAGATTTGGTCACCAAAAATGACGCCAACTTGGCTGTATCACCAACACTTCAGCAAGTTTTCATTAAACGGCGAGAGATGGCGTTGCTTGAGAATGTTACAATTTTTATCATAAAATAGATGCAACAGAAAGTAATATTCACGTATTAAATATCCAGATAAAAATTATTTACACTATTTTAGATAACATTAATCATTTTTTTTATTTTATATTTCAAGAATAATATTTTCCTATTTTTGTAAGAAAACTGAATTTTTTTTTATGAAAATATTCATATTGTTTAATGAATAGAACATTAAATTAGCATCATCGGGTCTATTTCAGAATTTATACCTAAAAAGTATTTTAGTTAAGTATTTCTGAACTCGAAGTTTAAATTGATTTCACGATGCAAAATCTGTTTAACGATGGACAAAATTTAACTCAAAGTGATGAAATCTCTTTCTGCAAGTTAATTAACAATATGTATCAAAACAAATAAGCTGCCTCTCTAGCTGTCTTAATATTATGAAAGTTATTGAGATATTTGTTTATTTAACAAGTGTAACATTCAATTTTTAATGGAGCTATCAGAAATAATAATGAGTTGTAATTGATTGCCCTATAGTATTTATAAATGGAAGCATTATTTTCTGTTTAATTATGAATTCATTATATTCTGTTTCGATTTAAATACGATTAAGTTTATATAATTATGTGTAGTAAAATATGTTTATATAATAAATCAACCATAATGGTTGAATTTCGGAATTTTACCGTTTCGCCGGCGCAAATCTCGCCTGGCAGACTGAATTGGTGACAATATACACATAACAAATATTAATAATTCTTAGTTCTCATTGGTTTATCATCAATTTTTGATGTATTATGAAGAGAAAAAAAAGGTTACTACTAATAAAAAACCATGACTTGTTTGGGAAATGTGGTGGAAAAAGGTTACCAACTGGAATATTCCGTTTGGCGTCGGTTGTATAATTTTTGGCGACATTATCACCTGCGTAGGCGAAACGGAAAAGTACCGAATTTTTTAAGAACCATTCTGTAATAGTTATAAATTCCAACGTTCATGCTATTTCGTTAAGTTATAGCAAAATGTCTCGTTTAATTACTGTTATAAGGTTGTAACTTTTACCATACTACTCTAAAGAAACCATGTGTGGCTATTTTTATGTAAAAAGATTATAAATTTCAAATTAGTATAATATTTAAATGTAATCAAAATGTTCTATCATAAATATTGTTCTATATAGATTTTATAAGATGTTGGTCTTCGGAATAAAACTACTTTAACAAAATATTGTAATTATTTCCCCCATTTACTTCTATCGATGAACAAATATAAATATTTATACCCAGCATTTTATTCTCGGCTTTAATAAAGGGGAAAAAAGGTTTAATTAATTTAAAGCATTATCAAGAAATGGTAATATATATATGCTAAATAAACAAGCCTGTGACAAACGAATATAAATTTAATTAAACTGTTCAGACACGAAATCGATCTGGCGAATTCATAAAAGGCCAGGAAAAAACTTAACATAATTAATAAGAAACTTTCAATATAAAAATAGAAATTTCTAGAACATGACTTAGTTTTTGCTCTCGTCTCCAGATTTATATTAAAAAATTTTAAGAAGATAAAATAAGAAACGATGCCTTTTTAAAATTTTTATATGACATTAAATTCTTAAGAGATTTTAACAAACTAGTTTTTCATTTCCATAAATATGCAACAGAAGATTTAATTAAGAACCAAACACACTAATTTCAATTACATCGAAGAATAAACAGAAAATTGCTATAAAAAAACTGCAAAAATCTAGCAACTTTGTTCTTTACACTTTATTTTTATTACAGTAAAAGCAAATAATGAAGCGAAAAATCTTTATTTTTTAGATGAAAAAAACGTATTCTTTGTTATTCAAATTCCCCACTTAGAGTTGGAACTTTCGAATAAATTAAGGACAAGATATTAAATTTTTGTGTACTTCAGTAAATATGTTAGATACATTCTATGTAGCTTTAACGGAAACTATTTAGCTTTTATTTATGCTAATGGAATTTGTGGAATTTACGAAACAGCAAAAAAATGTTATAATTCTTTTACCCCGATTCTCGTACTTTTTTTCGTTGTTGTTGTTGTCAAAGGAAAAAGATGGATTTAAAGACTAGACAGGATTGTCGTATTTTCTTATTTATGCATACCACGCAATACATTTATCAAAAATAGCATTAGTACTTTATATAACACCAAGTAAAATGAATATTGATTAACATGATCATCTCAAAATTTATCCATTTGAATACAGAAATGTTTAATTTTAAATTCCTCATCTCAGATCAGTGAAATTCATATCACTATTAATAGCTCAAAGACTGATTACTCGTGATGCAAATAAATTAATTAATTTGCTTAACTATCTATGTTAATTAAATTCTAAGAAATTTTTCATCATGAATAACTTATTTGTGTAACTGATTTCTTACCTTAAAATTAGAATAAATTAAACTTTTTTAAAAAGTTGCTTAGAAAGGTTTCTGAACTATAGGTGCTCAAAACGAGATCCATGGGGTTTGTCCAGTTATCAGTAATTCAATGTTCAGTGAATGAATGATTCAAATATTTGACGATAAAAAAATTTCTACCAATACTTTTGAAACATTTCTTACTTTGGTTATTTTTTTTCCTATTTTGCATTGCTATCGGAAAGAAAGAACTACGGATAAAATTTCAATAATAAAATACAGTTAAGAAAAAAAGGAAATTTAATGTGTTAATATTTTTTTACACGTGTGAAAATCTTTTGCTCAATAAAATCATTGCATTCAAAATTTCAAGGATTTTCTTTAATAGTTCCAAAAAAAATGTATTCGAAAAATAATTGCAATGATGAAACGGACAGTGGAAAAACTATTTTTCAATTGTTATCTATTCATACTATTATCTCTTGCTTATCACTTGCTTAAAATAGATAACATGTTACGAATTGTTTTATTTTTAAACTAACAGCATCAATTTGAAAAATTCCCTACACATTAATAAATAAAAAAAATATCTGTTTTGATAAATGAAAGAAAATATTTTATAAACATTTTTAATAGATAAATATTTTAAAAAATAAAATAAAATAAATATTAAATTAAATCGAATAATTACAAAAGTGTTAAAAATATAAGCATAAAAAAACTGTCTGCAACATAAAGACTATTTAAAGAAACATACGTGTAGTTTTTTTCTCCCAAATCATATCTAGTTTATTACGTAACATTTATTAGAACAGAATATTATGTATTATACAGATTATTATCTTTAAATAGACTTTGTTATTTGCTTCATGTGGTTAGTTGTCTAGTTTTAAGGTAAATTTTCAAATTATTTATTCGAAATTGCTACTAAAACGTCCAAAAAAATTATGTAAAGTTAAACGCAAAGCATATCGAATAAATTCGGTAAATATTTATTTAATTCTTTAAATTAATTTTCCATTTTATATCATTTTTATGTATTTAAGCCATAAACGAACACAAGAATTCTCATATGATTGGCTTTAAGAAGTCATATTTTCTTAAATCTACTCTAAACTGAATTTTAAAGTTTCTTGAATTAAGATGCATATAAAATAAAGATTTCGTTTGATTAATAAGCTTGTAGTAATAAATATGTGTACAGATATTTTCGAAATTACTCTGATATATTTTCACGTAATCAGTTGTTCAAACATAGGAAATCAAAATGGAAAGTGGAATGGATTAATATATTAGAGCCATAATCTATTATCTTTGTACAAATCAAACATTAGTTTTATTTCTTATATTCTATTTCGTACTTGGACGACGTAGGCGCATATATTTTAAGTAATTTATGCTAAAAATGCAAGAAAACCAGAATATCTACTAAGATAGATATTTTATTTCGCTTATGAAGGAGGGGGATCAGTTAGACAGAATTTTTTAACTCATATGTTTAAAGAAGGTATTTATTTCGCTTAATAGATAATGATTTTATTATTTACAATATTTGAAACGTAATTTTTAGCGCGTTTTTCACGTAATGGAACAAAAGCGCTATTAGGACGCAAATTTCGTCTTCGTTCCATATTTTGTCGTACCTTTTTCTCAGCCAATAAGCAACCAATTGACCTCGGGTTTCGGCATTTGGTCGCATTTGTGCCCTAGATGAGCCGAATCATATTTAAATTTAATCATTTTTAATTTTTTTTAGTACAGTACACAACACACACTACTTTCTGTTAGTAAAAAGTTCATTAGTTGCATTATTGTAAAATACAACATGTGAAAAACGCGCTAAAATTACTTGGACATGCCAATGATTGATATCTTGTATTCTTAAATTTCTTAAAGTTTTGAATAATGTTTTTAATATATTAAAATAGCTTTGTATATGGTTTTTAAAGCATTTGTGTGGTTTCAAAGCTTTTTTCGATTCGTAATAGGAAACTTTTTATCTAACTTACTTTTTGTATCGATTTTAATACTGAAATTTTAAAAATTGTGTTTTGTTATAATATTAGAAGATTTAGATAATTATTTATTTTTCTAAAGCAACGTTTTACTTTTAAGTTTCACGAATTTTTTATTTATTCCTGCTTCCTGTTTACTCAAAAAATTACTTAGAATTTTATAATATCCTATTTGTTATTTTCAAGTTTTTGAAAAAAACCTTTCATCATAATACTATAGACCCGGATTATAGGTACATATTAAAACATTTCTTAGAATTTGGGTTGATAAAATGTATAAAAACTGTAGTTCTCCTTTGATTTGGTTATATCTTCTTAAGCTGATGACATCCTATCCATGACTGCTATTCAACATGGAGTTTGTACTGAAAAAGGTGACACTTTCAATAGTAATTTTAGGCGTCGTCTTAGGTAAGTACTTTCAAGTTTTTAAGCAATAAATATTTATAAATTGGTATAACGGTGAATATATATGAAGCCAAAAAACGATGATAACTATTTTCTTCATCTTAAAACATCATTCGGTTATCGATTTTAATCGTTAGTATAACTGCGCTTTGGCTTAAAAGACGTTTGGACTCAATTTTATTTTCCATTGATTTCTGAAACGAAAGCTAAAATTAAAAAAAATTTTCGCGCGAATTTAAAATCGAATTCATGTAATCAGTTCTGCATTAAATTCTAGTATCGTTTAAACAATTATTGCGGTTTAGTTAAATGAAATTTTTTAATGTGTTGATAACTTTATATATGTGTCTATTATATGTCATGTGTTTTAAAAAAAAAACTATGTGGTGATGATATATAGAGGAATTTATTATACCTCAATCTGAACATAGTTTAACAGATAATTATATGAATTTTGTCTTATACTGCGTAGGATTAGCTACTTAACTAAATATTAATGAAAGTTAAACCAATATCATATTTTAGATATTTAGATTTAAGAATGCAATTTAGCTTTAAGAATCTGTCAGATAAATAAATCAAGAGCAAAATTTTGTATAAAATGTAATAGCTTGACAATTAAGCTCAAATTATGAAACTGTTACTTCAAATTTAAAAATTTCATCTAGAAAGGGTGATTGTGAATTCATTTCTATGAGTCATTATAGTCTTTAAAACCGTCTTCTAACTTAATGATTCTATAACTTTTACAATATCCTAATCGAAAATGTAATCAAATTATAACTATAAAAAATTTATATTTATTCAGTTTTTACAACAACAAAAAATTCATGTTGAATTTATTGTAGTTGTCATGTTGAATAGTTTCCTGATTTTAAAAGAAAATTTTATTTGAACTGAAAGATAAATATTTTTACTACTGTACTAATTTAAGAAAATATTTCTTCCATTAGCAGACTTGTGCAGACAAGAAAAAAAATGGTTTTTATCACAGAATGGACATAAATTTTCACTTTTGCCAATAATTCTATATTTTTATTGATATAATTCTTCATGTGGTAAACTAACTCAGGCAAAGTTTGGCAGTGAAATTTTATGTCGAGGAGGCATAATAAGAAAGCAGTTTCTCTAAACATATATTTTATTCTTTAAATAAGTAAAGTCAATCTGCTCGCCACTGGAGCACAATTAAAACAATAAGTTAAAAAAAATATAATCCTCAGAAAAATAACATAACCAGCCTTTGGTTAACTGATTCGAACCCTCTTTCAAATCTCTAACTTCTAATAGATCGAAACATCTTTAAAAAAAAAGCAAAGCAACAAACCAGTTGCACACATCTAATATGCCTTCAGTCGAAGAGCCCAATCACTTCTAACATTTCGTCTGAAACCGACGATCATCTCTCAACCAACCCCGGTCTCCTTAAATACTTACACGAGCCAAGTTAGTTAAATCTACATTGCAGCCGTTGCCAACTACAAATCTCAAAACTCGCAAAAAGGTCGGGTTCGAATCAGTTTATTTACTTGAGATCATGGCGCGTAGTTGGAAAAACTTAAGGACACCATATAAATTCGGATCCTAAAATAAATTTTTTTTTCAAATGTCTAACATTTATGTTGGATGCATATTTTATAATCAAGTATGAATAATCCATTAGATATTAGTAAAAGAATTTGGAATATTTAAGTCTTTATGTATAAAAAAAAAAAAAAAAAAAAAATAAAAAAAAAAAAAAAAAAAAAACTTAAAATACTGAATAATTCGGGTTGAATCAGTTATTACTTGAGATCATGGCGTAGTGAAAAACAAGACACATAAAATTCGGATCTAAAATAATTTTTTTTCAAATGTTAACATTTATGTTGATCATATTTATAATCAAGTATGAATAATCCATTAGATATTAGTAAAAGAATTTGGAATATTTAAGTCTTATGTATTAAAAAAATATAACGTGTTAAAAAATACTGAGGAAGGAGAAACGAAATAAGAACAAGCAAACTTCAAGTTCAAATCTAATGAATAATTTGTTTATCCAATCTAGAAGATATTTTTGCATCTGTACTATTTATACAACATATTCATACATTTCCTCTATTTAGTTGACTTATTCTTAATTAGTTTATTTTTAAATACCAAACAGATGCTTTTGACTACTTGTTGATACCTAAGACATAAAAATATAAGCCTATATACAACAAAAATATTTAATTTCTGTGTAAATTAGTCATATAACTGCTGTAAGTGATATAGGATTGAAGACATGATAAAAACCATTTATTTATGACAAAAAAACATTCCTTGTGCAACATCATATTTTTATTTAAAATTAAATTTTACGTTTTAATGCTAATGTGAATGTCGTCTAAGATTTTGTAGATCTAACATGAAAGAGGTATGTTTAAAATATTTATTCCGGTTTCATTTCTTGAACATCTTATTAAAATTCTCATTTAGAATACTAATTCTTAATGATTATCTATATGATGATCTATCAAAAGCAGGGTTCTTAATCGGAGAAAAGAATTAAAATCTCAATTGGCAAGTTTGAATAATTATTTATGTTTCAGCAGTAAATTATTTACAATTAGTGACAAAAAATTAGATCTTGGATCAGTTTTTCATACAACAAATTAATTTATCTTCATAAAATCTGAATTCTATGTTACTACATGAAGTTAAATTTTAAAGTAGCGACGATTTTAAGACTAACATGTGTTTAGAAATAAGATTGCATTTTAAAAGTATTTTTATTTAATGAATACCATCTTTGTTATTTGAATAGGGGTTAGAAGCATATGATGCGCGTCTAAAAACAGTCCTGCTGTTCACAAATTCCTTGAGCAAAGTTGCATCATAACATCAACCTCTATTTTTTTTTCTTCAGTTCTTCTGTGATATAAGAATCAAACTGCGAATACAAGATGTGACACACAAAAAAACGAGATTAGGTGTGTAGCTTGAAAAAAGAGGGGAGTTGGCAACAAATGTATAGATTACGTCATCCCACACCCCTCCTCTATTCATGTGGCCAGTTTCGCCTTAACCGATCACGCCGGTTGGAAGTACTGCGTCATTGACTAAGCACGTGCAACTGTAATTTGCCGGGAAAATGTAGAGAGAGAGAGAGAGGGAATCAACATCAAGTTTCTTGTAAAACTTAAGAAATCAGCCACGAAAACATTTAAAATATTAACCGATGCTTATGGAGATGAAACTTTGTCTCGTCTACATGTGTTTGAATGGCATAGGCGATTTTTTTCAGGGGGAACTGACAATGTGGAAGATGATGAACATGTTGGGCGCCCAAGGTAAACGATTGCAGATCAAACCATTACCAAAATTCGTGATATGAATGGGTTCCCGCTCACCTCAGTAGTCAGAATGTTAATCAACAACATTGAAGTACTAAAAAGTCTTCGTGAAAAAGTAGGAAAAAAGGTCAGAATATGGGATTGACGGATGGCTGTTCACCATGATAATGCATCCGCTCACATGGCTCTATCTACCAAGCAGTTTCTGGCCAGCAAAAACATTACTGTGATGGAGCGTCCCCCTTATCCACCTGATTTGATCCCATGAGACTTTTTTTATTTCCTACAGATAAATTTTGCTTAAAGGGAACCTATTTAACCTCAGTTGAAGAGGTTGAGACGAAAACGGAGAATCTCCTGAAAGGCTTCCAAAAAACTCGTTCCAGAACTGTTACCAGCAATGGCAGCACCCAATGCAGAAGTGTGTGAATGCTGAATGGAGCTACTTTGAAGGTTTACTATAACGGAGAGCTAATTCTGTACCATAAAAGGATTTATAGGACCAGTCTTTTTTTTTTTGGTGTCACACGTCGTATTCTACACAAATATCTAAAATGCCATTTTTAAATATCTGCTTTACATTCGTCTTAATATCACATGCTTCAGAAAAAGAATTAAGTTTTTTATAGATAGTTAAACAAAATTTCTCTAATAGTTGTTTTATTATAAAAATATATAAATTTGCAGACACGGGAAAATGTTTATTTTTCCCTCAATAATCAACCAAGCTAACATATTCCTCCCTCCCTAATTTGTATCAGCATTAGATCCCGCTATTGTGTTGAGAATGGTTTTTGACAACAAAATTAGGCTTTTAACTGTAGTTTTTTGCATTATTAAATAAAAAAAAATCTTATACGTGTATATATATGAATTATGTGCATTTTATTATGTTAACTGTTTTGCAGTATTATCAACTGGGTATTTTTTCCTAATTTTTGATTATGCCTTATGTATAATGTTTCATCTTAATTGCAAGAACTCTTACAGATAATCAAAGAGCCTCTGATCTAAAGCGTAAAAATGTTCATAAATTTACTAAAATTTAGTTGAATCCGTTGTTTTTAATTAATTAGAATCAATTGTAATTAAGTTATGAACTTAAATGAATTTTAAGGAATAAATAAAATGATCCTTTGATAAAAGTTATTGTAAAATGAGTCAAATAAAAAAATATTTTTTGTGTAAATTTTTTTTCAATTATATATTTTTAAATAAGTTTAGATATAACAATAGTAGGTTTATAATACTAATTATATTTTTAATTTCAGGTTACTTTATGTATGGAACTATTTTCTTAAATGAAACAGAAAGAACATCCCATGAGAATTACATTAAAAACAGTTTTAAAAAATTCAATGTAAAAATGTTTAAAAGTATATGTTTCTCAGAAATATTTACAGAGCTTCCATATCCATACCGAAAATTTAAGCTTAGTTTTTCCGTATCAATTAATATAAAATGTCATTACATTGGATTAAATAGTTAAAAAAAACCATAAAAATGGTTGATGTAATTACTTGCAATTTAATGACTTTTCATAAAATTACCCCGATTATTAATAATTAATAAATAAAGTTTTAACTTTTTCAAGAATGGAACCCCAAATTAAAGTTTGTTTATATTACTTCAAGAAGAAATAAAAATAATATAATTCATTGAGTATTTGTCTTTTATTCCTTTTTTTTCTACATTACTTTCACACAGATTACACTGTTATTTAACTTTCATTATATAAATACAATACTTATATAGCTAATATGAAATCTACCAATCTTTCTTAAAAGCAGCCTTATGATGCATTTAAAAGTTATGTTATTTTGTAATAAACGTACAATTTTGATTGCATCAAAATGTTTTATTTCTATGTGTTTAATGGTATAAATTATAAAAATTATTGATTATGGTATCATAATAAGAAATAAACACACATTTTTTTGTCTACTAGAGGCAATCGTGCTTGTAAAACATGTAATGTAACTTTATATGTTCTCGATTCACATTCATTATGATACTTATTCAAGACAAATGGTATTCTACACAAACTAAAACTTATTTGCGCTCCCATGTCTGAATTGGTAAAAAAAGAAGAAAAAATAGTTTCTTTCAAGTCAATGCAGTACTTCTCAAACTTTCAACATTTCTGACTCAGTTTTTCATCATAATTTTCATCGCGCCTCCTTCGTACAATAGCTATGTATGAAATTCAATAATGTACTTTGACGCAAAGCTACAATACGACTTTAATTATAAACCGAACAAATTATCAAGATAAGCATTAAATTTTGTATATGACAAGCCCATGGCAGTCACAAGCACTTAACTTAGCATTTATAACTTAGCACTTCTTAACTTAGCAATGATTAACTTAGTATTTATAAATAAATTATTAAATACATTGAGAAGTCTGATACATTTATAAGTATATTATATCATTGTAAAAGTTTATTTTATTTTTATTATGTCAAAATATATTTTGTTTTGCTTCATTTCAGTAATTTGATACATTTTTTTAAATAATCTTTTATTTTCGACTTTTCGATATTCTCGCGCCCCCTGTTTGAGAAACACTGAGTTAATGTGTATTCAAGTGATTCCTTGTTCCTGCAGATACGTCATTTAAATGTCAGATTTAGTGCACACAAAACTAGTTATTCTAAGGGAGTAATAATCCTTTGAAATATATATATATATATAGCTTATTTTATTTAGTAATAAGTGGGTTAATTCAGGTTAAATGTTTGAAATGATTTTAGAAAGCATTTGAACAAATAATTAACATACTCTGAGAACTCATAAATTACTATATAAAAATTTAAAGACATTTTTTTTTTTACAATTTTCTGTCCACACAATTGAGTCATAATCCGTAGGTAACATAACTAATATGCTTTTTATATAAACTCTGAATTCAAAAAGATTCTCATTATGAGAAATAAGTTGTACTTATAAATATATGAAATTTGCTTATCAATAATTTTCCATTCCTATTATTTTACAGAAATTAGTTTCTTGTTCTTGAAATAAAAAGTATTTACTTATATAAAAATATCGTTTTGAAAAATTTAATCTCATTGTAATTTTCTTATGGTCTATTACACAATTGAAAATAAAGTAAACATAAATCTCCTTCGCAATGTAGCAATGTAATCATATTTATGTAAGTAAAGGAAACCTTTTCGTTTGTTTTAAAAGCTTCCGAAATTAAAATGAAATAATATAAGAGGTATGGTGTTTTTAAAAAAAAATCGTAGGTAGTTTGGTGATAAAATTTTTTGCCACTATTGGCTTTGAAACAGTAAATTTAAAAAGAAAATAAAAAGAAACCTTAATAGTTTGCTTCATTTTACTTATAGTTTATTCTCATAACTTATATTTCTGCCATGATTTTTCTCTAACTCCTTATTCGAAAATTATGTCTTCTAAGGATTCAATAACTACAAAGGATTTTTTATTAAAAATTAGCCAAAATTTTCATATTGAAATTTTATCAGAAACAGATTTTATTATAAAATATTTTTCAGAAACTGACTCAAAAAATTCTAGCTTTACTTAATTTTTAATAATTAAAGGAGATAACCATTCAATTACAATTGATCGTAAGTAAATTATGTATTTATTTTTAAAAAGTCATTTCATTAAAATATCTTCCTAAAAATATCTTTAAGAATTGTTTCAAAGATTTTTATTTAAACCATTTCCCACATTAAGAAATACTAAAAATAAATGATTCAATGTCCATAAGAATTATAATCTCTTCTGGCATTAATATCAATAAGAAATGAAACGAAACATATATCAGTTTTGTTTTTCTCATTCCGGAGCAATAAATAAGTTTTAAATAAAATTAATTTTATGATAGAAAATCACATGATAATCAAAGTTATCTCAATCTAACCAGTCACACTCAACTAACTGAAAGAAAACAATAAATTCGTCAGAGAAGAGATGATTACTCCCATTGGTGTAATATTTGAATTTAAAACCCGACTTACAGTTTTACGTAGCTCTTGGCTAGCTCTAGAAATCTTGATCTGTTTATTAAAACATTAAATTATTCTCTTAGTTCTAAAAGATAAAGCACATTAAATTTCTACATTATCCAATTTTAATACTAAATTGTGAAATGAAATTAAGTAATAATTTCATACAATATACAAGTTGCTAAAAATTCTAGCAGAAGATAATATATGCAATTATATATCTTCAAATTAACACCAAGAAATATGTTATCATATTTTCTTTTTATATCCGAATGAAAGAGAGAGAAATAATTGAATCATTATGAATAATATATTATATTATAAATTCGTAGTGATAATGTGTTCATATTTTTACAGATTTATGGGGAAGGATATTTTTAATGTGATCTTTAGGATTTTTATTTCCATAGAAAACTAATTATTACACTTTCCGATAATTTTTTGACATATAGTGATATTCTTTTGTGTTTTGTTCCCACAATGTGTTAAATACTTAATGATCAAATTTTCGTTAATGAAGTCATATGGATACAATCCAAAATCAGTTTAAAGATACATAAATGAACATACTTTTTAACATAATTTAAAAGATTGTAAAACATTATTCTTTCACAAACCGAAACAATGTTAACACAATCTTATATAGCATAGTGTAAAAAAATTCAGAATGACATTATAGCTTTTTATAGGAACATTAATAACTACGAGAAAAAATATACTAATTGAGTTTTTCTTTAAAAACTTGACCAATGTCTTCAAAAAAGTATTAAGGTGATTTTTTCCTCAATTGAATTGAAAACAAAAAGATATTAAATGAAAAAACCTTTCGAATAGTATCCTTTGAAGAATGAAGACATCGGCTAAATATGATTTACATACATGGGCTGTATGAAAATAATAAAAAAGTGTCCCTCTGCCTCATCAATTAACAGTAATATAAATACTTATGTATGAGAAATAGAAAGTGCAACATATACACAAATCCATAGATATACAGTAGGCATGGGAAATTCATGGCCAAAGGCAAATAGCATAACATCAGCCAACGAAACATCCCATAACAAAACTTTTACAAGAAATATTTTTTAATTGAATTTTTTTAAAAATTAGAATTCATAACGAACTACAACATTTATCAAAGAATCATTATAAGTCTAGTTGAATGGACACACCAATTTTCCTACAAATAACAATAAACATTTTAGCACAATCGTTAATAAAATATTAACTGTCGCACCATTAGAATGCTACCGCTTTGCTTTAAATGTCTAGCATTAAATTTTACCTTTCGATATGACAAAAAAAATAATGTTTTTTACTCCGCAATGATCTATTCGTACTGTTATTCCATGTCTGGTAAATTAATTAATTAATGTTCTCGAAAAGTATTGATTTTTTTACAAAAAAAAATATATAAATAATTTGTGTTACCAATTATTCGTCTATTAAGGCTTAAGTTTTCATACATTTTTATCAAAATCAAGTAGCAATAATGCTGAACAAAAAATTGCTGATGAATATCGATATTTCCAACAAAAGGGATGATTGAAGTATTTTGGGCGTGACATATAAAATAAAATAATTCGATTGATGTATAATTAATTCTGTTAGTCTATACTCCTAAATTATATAACATAAAACGCGTCGTTATATGAGCAATATTTGCATTATGATGTGAATCACAAGAAATAAGGATAAAAAAGAGAACTATCCATCTTAATACATGTTCTGCGGCTTGTATAACTTTTATTAACATAACAATTTGGTCCATGACGAGAAATGAAGTTGTCACTCCAGACGTATAGCATGAGCACTATAAAGTAAATCACAAAATTAATATATCCCAAATAAAAATAATATTCCTCTGTTGGCTGGAGTTTGAAATTTGAACCCTGCTAAAAATCGGCACATTTCAAGAAAAACATTTACAAGGTAACTTCAAAGAGAATACCAGGCGTTAATCGGTAAATGATGAATTATAAGTAACACTTCAGTTGGTTGTGGTTTTTGGTGTAAGGGCCTCATTTGCTAAGTTACACCAAATGCTTGTTAAATTACTTGTAACTTAATTTTTCATGTTAATAGTTACTAAGCTAGACTGATCTTGATTTAAGACAAAAACAGGAGAGAAGCGTAGGAATTGGGTGACAAATGGAGGCGCCTAAAATAGAAGAAAATCGCTAGGATATCTGGAAACATGTTACACACGATTGCCAAAAACAGAAAATCTCATGGACGATAGGAAAAAAATCACTTGAGTTCCTTGAATTGCCCTTCCCTATTTAAGTAAAAGAAAACTTGGAAGAGATGATACTTTACAGCTGTTTTATCCAACTTAAGGAGCGTATTCTTCAAAATAGCATGAGACTTTTGCGAGAAGAAACACTGCAATCCAATCGGTGTTGTAAAAAATGAATCGGTGAAACAGTTAATGCCCCAATTTGAACACAGGCTTTGGGAACAACTATATCTATTATAATCTATGATTCGCACCTGGATCTAAATTAGAGTTTTGTACTCTTAAGGTATCCGACTTCGTTAAAAACGTCATTTTCGGTCAAAAATCACATTTTCTTTTTATTTTATCATTTTAAAATTCAAGCGATTAGCTTTCTAAATCTGTCTTTATTTTGTCTGTGCGATAATTAGAAAAAAAAGTTACAGGTGTTTAAAATATTTTTACAGCTGTCAATCGAAACCGGAAGTTGTCTGTTTAACATGCTTTTTACCGATAATTTTTGCAGTTTCAACCCATTATAATTTTAAAAACTATTTCTGACATTTTTTTTTTACTATTTGATTGATGGGCAACAATTTCGATCTTTTAATTCGACTTTTGCGATTGGCAACATCTGTTTCTTATGACCTCACTTGTTTTTGTTTTGATTTACGTCTTACGAATTTTGATCCTAAAAAAATTTCTTCTAAAAACTTAACTTTTTTCAATTTAATTGTACAATTTTTAATCGTTAATTGTTTCTGGACATTCTGCTTTTTATATTATCAACTTATAACGGTTCACAAAACAATTAAATTAACTTCTTGAAAATGCAACAGTGCTGATAACAGATTCACAATAACAGTGGAAATAGCAAGCATTCAAGCTTGTAATGAACAAACACTGGATTAAATGAAGGATTTTTCACAGTACAAAGAATGCTTTAATGGAACATTAAGAGGTAATCGAATATTTTATTTAAATATTTTGGGAAGTGTGTTTTTCCCAATTTGTGTTTCTTCAATTGTTTTGAGAAGAATCTGTACCTGCATGAAGATTACTTACTTGGACTGACTTCTAATGTGACTTTAAAATGCTCCAAATGCACTTTAGTTGTCAGTTTTTCAGCTACTGAAAAGCTTAAAAACCAAAGTTCCATTAATTTGCAACTTATTTGTGGAATGTGAGTTATTGCAAGATGACATTTGTCTGCGAAAACGCTATGTGCTAAGCTGAATACGTCCTGTATGGCAAAAGAGCATATAGACTTTGTCAAAGAAATGTCTTGGCTGCTGCTACATCAACGACTAAAGATGCCATGAATGATACTGCTTTGGTAGTAAAAAGCATTACAAAATGTTCCAACACGTCAGTTGGAGAATGTGGAATATCCGTTGACGACAAAGATGTGGACATTCCTCCCTAAATGTTTCTATAGCAACTTTATCCATCGCCAATGGGAAACTTCCAGATTAGGAAATGATGACAAAGTTTTGTAGAATTCTAAAAGTCTAGCCGCGCATGCGTGTTCCTGCATTCATCTGGTATTTACTTCAATCATAGAATCTATTGGTGCGTGCAAAATCTTTGTATGTTTTTATACCACGAAATCTTAAAAATATGTTGATTTCTATGGTGTGTGGGTGATGGTGATTTCCAAGGATACCTTTCAGTTAAAGATCTGTATGGTGTCAACAGTGTCATCAAATGAGTGCATAAGATACTTCTAAGAAGGAGTGAGTAGTCGGCAAAGAAAACTTAAAAAAAGCCAGAAAAACCTCGGTGGGAAAGAAAAACTTACCATGTTATGATTAATAAAATTCAAAACTATTATGGCAGTAACACCAATCACGTCAAAGCTCTGCTAAGTGCTGCAAGTGCAGCATTTCTTCTCTGTTGCTCCAGCAGCGAGATACCCATGTATGGACCGTGCCCAACTGGAGCTGAGAGCTGGTGTGAGTATCAAAGAAGAATAGCCACCGGAAAACAATATATAGAAAAAAGTGTAAGCCTTTCCATGAAGCTTTTAAATATTGTTAAACCTGTGTATACGAAGTTGTGTGATAAGCAGTTATTATAAAATTGCCTCCACGGTTTGACACAAATGCAAACGAATCATTTTAACGCCTTTTTGTGGCAAATTGTTCCGAAAGAAACTTTTATTAAGCTAAAAACATTTTCTTTGGGTACCCATATTGCCGTCATTATTTTTAACAAAGCTTTTATTTGTTTGTTAGGTAGTTTGAAAGCTTTTTGGCATAAATGCAAGTTATTATACACTGCGTGACGACAGATTTCTTGACAACATTCGCGCAGTGACTCCAAACAACATTCTTTACCTTTTTAAAAATCAGCCAGGAAAAAAATATAGGGCTGAAAGAAAGAGAAAATCTAAGAAAATACCAAGGAGTGGAAGTGTTAAATATAAATCATTAAAGTTTTCGTAATATACTTGTGATATTTTGTTTTGAAATTGCATTTATAAAGTTAAAATGCATTTTGCTCAAAACCTTTTTTTTTGGGTAAGTTTCTTGGTATTTTAAATGTGATATCTAAAGAACCAATACAGATACTAGTCGGAAATTTTACAGAAATGTTATTAATAATATTATCTAGAGGTGGGACTACCAGCTAAGAAATTGAACAATTTTTAGTGATTTTATAGTTGGATTTTTTAATAAAAGTATCGAAGATTTGAATGAAATTCATAGGTTGTAGTTTCAATTAGGTATAACTTTTGATTTAAAAAAAATTTTAAACTTGCAGTTCAACCTCTAAAAATGTGTTTGAAAAATGTGCTGCAGCAATTTTTTTTTTTTTGTAAAATATAAATTATTTTTAAAAATTGAACCTTTGAAAAAATTTAAAAATTTAATTAAAATTTCCTTAAAATCTTAAATTTTTGTAAATTATTATGTATGTATATTATTTATAACTGTATTTCTTATTATAGTGCATAAAAATAAAATTAAGAATGTAAAAATTTTAGTGATTTTTAGAAAATTAAATAAATAGGTCTCCGAACGTAGTCGGATACCTTAATATATAAATTACTATTTGATATTTTTAGATTAAAGGTCCTTTTAGCTGATTAAATACTTGAGCGGCTCGCGAAAAGAAAATCTGAAAGAGAGAAAGCCATCACAAGGTAAAATTTCGTAAAATTTCAAAAGTGGAATATACGATTCCTAGTATTTATCATATGTATTTGAATGTAAATTTATTAATTAGCAATATTGTCAAGTGTGCTTACTCCGTGTGAAAATATTGGCCGCAGATATAATAAAAACATTTTGAAACTGTACAAGTAGGGTTCATTGGCGATCCAAAAGAGTTTTTCCGAAGGAAAAGATGGAATATTTTTGAATAAACAGCAGGTAAACTTTGTTAAACCCATTGCTTGTATCATCCAAAGCATTATTTGCTTCGTACAAGGTTTCTTGCAGAATTTCCAAAAGCAATAAACCCTCGTTCAATAGGTGCACTTTTAGTGCTACCCGCGGCCATTGACAAGGTAGCTCAGATGCTCGCTGATTTTACATTGATTAACTTCGAAAGCTTCACTTGCAGATAATACAGTAGGAAACAAATGTCCAATACATCTAACGATCTTTGAAATCATATAACTGAAAAATAAAAATCATCTTATTTCGGTTTGTTAGAGATATAACTAAAGATGTTCACTTGGTTGCATTTGTAAAGTACGTTTTGTGAAACTGATATTAGAGAAGATGCATTATTCCGGAAGCTTACTGAAGGCAATATTACTAACAAGAGAAATTTTTATCGTAATTGATAATATTTCAACAATGATAATCTTTGGGAGAACTATTTAAGGTTAGGAACAGATGGAGCTCTATCTGTGGCAATAAAATTCGCTGTTCTGCAGGGACCTATCGCAAAGTAGCTTCTCGTGCAATCTGGAAACACTGCATAATTCATCGATAATGACTTCTTTTTAATAAAAAAGTAGATCTGTTTGTATTATTTACAATCTGTGTAGTGTTATAGTAGATCCATAGCATTTGATATTGTTATAAGAGTTGCAAATTCCACTAAAAACACCTCAGTAAAAGGAAAGATCTTTACAATATTATAAAATGATATAGGTTCAGAATATAGAGAGCTTTTATATTATTGGCACGTTGGTTTTCCCGTTCCAATGTACTCCTAAAGATATTTAAAGACGAGATTGCTATGTTTCTGAAGAATTGTAAAAGAGATAAAGTGAAATTGTTTTATGACGTAAAGTTCCTTGAAATCATTGCTTATCTAGAAGTATTTACAAAAATTCAACAATTTAAATAAGCTTATACAAGGGTTTTAAATTCATCATAGATGCAAAGCGAAAAGATTACTGCGTTTAAAACAAAACTGAAACACCAGATAATAAACTCAAAAAATAATAATAAATAAATAACTTCTACTTGTTTTCTAATTTAAAAATCAACTTGTCCTAAGTATGAAATAGAACAAGGCAAATTTAATCTTAATAATCACTTCATCAGTCTACGGAGACAATTTTCATTTTACTTCAAAGATATTGATATGTATGTAGGTTAATGGAGGAAAAATCCGTTTGTATTTGAAAACTTTGATATTTTTGACCTATTGATCACAGAACAAGAAACTATAATTGGTTTGCCTTGTGACGGCATATTTAAGTAGATACTACATTAAAAAAAGTAATATTGTCTTTATTTTATTTACAAGTTCAAAAAAAAATGTTCTATTTCAGCAAACAAAATTTTTGAACTCTTATCGACATTTGAAGTAATTTATTTCTGGGACTTTTTTTTTCTAGGATGATTTAAAGACGAAGCGTTCATTTCATGTGATAATTGGAGAGGAACTAAAAGTAGTAATCTATGCAATCGTGCCATGTTTTGAGAAAATATGCTTAAAAACAAGATTATAACAGTTACATTTAATAATGTATCATGTTGTGCGTATCATTTATTGTTTGCAGTTATATATAAGATTCATAAGATATGAAAAATTAATAACAATATTATTACACACTATAATAAATAAATAATTTTTTAAAGTAAAAGTATGATATAGTTTCGAAATATGGAATATTGCTTCTTCTGTGTGTATTTCGTTAGATAAATTATAAAATAAAACTTTTTTAAGAAACAGATTGATACAAAAATTGCGGAAGGTGGGTGAAACAATTTTTCATGAGAAAGATAAGTAGAAATGATGTATTGACGAGAGAATGCTTATTACTCTTCCTTTAAATAAATATATGATATTTAACTTCAACTTTATCACTTACTGACTAAATCTAACTTACCCGAATTTTCCCTCCGTTTTCCACAAAGTTATTACTTTGGATGATAAAATAACTGGAGTTTAAATTGAATACAGTAAACAATAACATGAGTAGAAAATAAACTGTACAGTTAAACGCAACAAGGAAAACTCGAAATGTTTAGCTAAGTAGCTCTAGAATTTTCGAGGGGTTTCGCTTTCTATTCTTACTTTATCGAGCGGTTCCCCCCCCCCCATGTTTTGCGAAAGATTTTTTTTTCATTCGCTAAACTGTTATAACGTCTACACCAAGGGTCGGCAACCTATGGCACGCGGAGCAATTATCAGTGGCCCTCTACACTACTCTACAAATTTATAAACATCTTCAGAATTACGGACATTTATGGAATTAAGAAAAATTCTGGAAGAGATAAACCTAAAGCCCCTTTGTAAATTATTTGAATGTCATTGCTGGAGACATTTAATTATTTGAAGAAAGAAAATTGCATGTACTCTGCTTTCGCTTTTGGTTCTATTTATCTAAGTGAACAAATCTTTTATCTTATGAAAAATATTTCGAGTCCACAAAGAAGTTGTTAACAACTGAATGCTCAGAATATCGTGTCAAATTAAAAGTAACAAATAAAACCCCTAATTCTGCTATATGAACTAAAGCGGTGTAAGCTTTAGGTTTGCATGAAAATTTTTATTTATTTATTTTTTATTTAACTATAATGGAGGGGAATACTTATATTTTAAGTTGTTCATTTCTTATTAGAAAAAATGTTTAAAAATACACAATATCGTACAGTTTTAATTTTTTTTTATTGATGTTGAAGAAATAGTTATATTTTATGCTGCTTATTTTTATGTTAAGAAATAACTTTTATAATGATCCAATTTTTTTTTGTTGATAAACCTGTACATATCTATATTATTGACGTCTATTCTCTAACTCTGCATGCATAATCGCGAGAGAATCTAATTATTTCAAACGTATCCTCGTATGCGGCACGCTGAATCATATTGGAAGATTGGTTTGGCACGCCACAGCTAAAAGGTTGCCGATCCCTGACCCCCACAATAATACGTCAATTTCCTTACCGATTAGAATATTATAGAATATTAACTGAAGGTTAAAACTGAGTTTTGAGACTGGTGTTATTTACATTAGACCGAAAAATTATCGATGTGATTATAATTACTAACGGCAGCGTAAAATTACTCATGTTGAGTCCAAACTGTTATTAATAAAAATAATTAAATGCGGAAGTAGATGACTAAGATTGCTTAGTGGGTATCAAGATTGAAAATTAAGATAAGGGACAAATACTAGATACATAAATAATAGCCAATGGGAGTTTTTATGGATAATAAATTGCCTTAAGCAAAATTAGGTTCATAAACGTATAACAAAAAATGAAAGAAATTTAAATTCTTTATCTATGATACTTCCGTTGTGAGTCAAGTTTTACAGAAAAATGAATTTCAAATGACATGTGGTTAAATAGTTAAAAAAGCAATATTTCCCTCATTACTCGATTAACTATTCTATTTATTTAACTATTCTGTTTTCTTTTCTGATTCAGGATACTTATCTCTTCATTATTTGTAAATATAATCACAATTACAATAGGGCATCAGACTTTTGTACGTGATGTTGAAAGCATTATTTATTTTTTTAATAGGCAATTTACAAATTGATTTCCATCTGCATAATATGATATATTACTGTGTCTAGATTTATACTTTTAGCATATTCACAGGTGTATTAGCATAAACAATTATTCATATTCCTGAGTACACTCTTAATGAACAAGTAAAAAATGTACCTGAGTTATAGAATCATATTGAGTATAATGTAGACCAGTGGTGCTCACAAGGGGGAGGGGGACCTCAGGACCATGACCCCCCATGCCCTTGATTTTTTTCGATTGATTATAATTCTATGCATATAGTACGAAAAATTTAATTAAGTATTTGTTATTAATAATTAATTTTATTAATTAAAGTCAATTATTCATTCAATAATTAATTTTTTACTGTTTTTTGTTACCGAAAATCGACAAAAAAAATCTAAAGAATATGCTGGGAGGCGTATTGGAGCATGAATCGAAAATATTGGACTTTCGGCCCCGGAACCCCCCTTTAAAAATTCTTGTGTGCGCTACTGATGTAGACGCATCTACATATAAGGGGGAAAGGAATTACTGTAAAAGAGAGAATGGTTTAAAAACTACTTTAAATTAATTTATTGTGATGATATATTATATATTCCATGAATGGTTAAATTAGTTTAACAAAATAAATACATTAAAATGACTACTTTTTAGATACATTAAAAATTTTACCCAGAACATCATTTTCAAAGAACAAAATTTAAAAAAATTAAATTTCCTTCTACATTTATGCTATTTGGGAACGCATATATATATATACTTATTTTTTTTTTATTTCTACAACTTAAGATAATTGAAAGGATTCTTTCTTTTTTTGTATTCAAATTAACAATAATTCCCAAGAATAAAATATTTTAAAAAACTATTTATAAAAATTATACATTTGTATTAAAGTAAGAAACTTTCACTTAAAGTTTGAAGATCTGAAACAGTTTACTTAAAATATTTAAGTCGTTATAAAAAAAACTAAAGAATCTGAATCTGACAAACTGATTTTCATACTAAATGCATTACAATGTTAAACGCTAGTCTTAGAGAGATTGGGTTAAATTTTATTTGGTAGATTATGTATATATATCGCCGAAAATAAAGATCCTAAGCTGTGCATAATTGTTCCATATTTTGCTTACATTTCCTTCATATTACTACAGGATTCCCAAATTACGCATACATTCCCTAAATTTCGTACAGTTTTGCCCAATAACTAATTAATTTAAATTTATTGAAATCCCTGCAAAAATGTTTTTTCTGTTTAGCATCATAATCTTTAAGAAAAACACGCTTTAATTTAGTCGAATGACACGCAACTCTAATTTCTTAACATCTGAGATTTAAAAATTCATTTAAGGTTCCTTTTGCAACAGAGCTCCAAATGTATCATGTAACAGTTCTTAGAAAACTCACATGGCCCTTTACCAACCGAAACACTACAGTATATGTGTCAAATGGCGAATTGGAAAGCTTGTAGTTCTTGACTATTAAATGCTCCCATTATAAAGCATTCACAAGTGTTATAATTATTTTAGGTTGAATAACAGTTCAAAACTTGGGAGAAATTTCTATTGGACAATTTAATTAACTACTAAACGCATGCATATAATATGTCACTGTACCTACTCTTCATGTTGGGTGAGGCGATGATCTCACTCAGTATTATGCTTCTTGGAGATATCTGTGAGCATTATAGGCCGAAGTCAATGAATTGAACTCGAAATGATTACCACAAGATTTGCAATAAAGGACCTTTATTATGTTAATCACTATATAATGGATGGGCTATCCCAGGGGTCGGCAACCTATGGCACGCGTGCCAGATGTGGCACGCGAAGCAATTCTCAGTGGCACGCCACCACTCTACAAAATTATAAGATAAAGTTAAATCGTTCTGATTCTCCTTTCAACACCTTACACATTTTTAACACGCTTTTATAAGTTTCACTTGCATGTAACGAAATCTTGAAACTCGATTTTTACCCACTTTAAGAAGTCAGATTAATTCGAAAAAAAAATTCTTAAAAAACACATATTTATGTACACCGTTTTAATTTTTTATTTATGTTGTAGGAATAATTTATTTTTATGTCAATAAATATCTTTAAATGATGCACGATTAACATATGAAACACTCTAAATCTTGACCTCTATTTCTTAACTCTGCATGTATTTTATCGTGGGAATCGAATCGTTTTAAATATTTTTTATTGCATGGCATGCTGAATCATGTTGGTAGGTTGGTTTGGCACGCCACAGCTAAAATGTTGCCGACCTCTGGACTATACCATCAATTAGTGTACGAGGGTTAGAAGGAATACCAGCCACAGTCAAAACAACACAATGTATTTACTATTCTCAACAACGAATCAAATTCAAAAACCTAAGCTAAGAAATGAACTAATTCATAAATATGGGAGTAATAGCGAAATAGACGAGATAATTGGAGATATGATAATAAATCGGATCACTTACACTTAGCACTTCCAGGCAATACACCTTCTACTATATTTTAAAATAATTTCTAAGGTAATCCAATTCAAACCAACTGAATCCAATTTAACAACTAATTGACCAAATCGTCAATCTTAATATTAATCAAGTAATCTACGAATTTCTCCCGTCTGGCTTTACTTTATCTTATGTTAATCTTCATGCTATCCTTCACCTTCTAACTTCACTCTCCTATCTAACCCAAAAGCTAATACTTAAATACTTGATATAATTTACATAGACCGCGTCTTCTTCTTCGGGAGAAGTTTTCGATTAAAAAATATTTCAAGAAAGCAATTCCCCAAGAGGACTGTAAGGAAAAACTGGGATAATCCCGTTACAAATAGAAATAAATGTCTACGCGATATCCAGACAAGACAAGCTAAAGAGTAAGAATCATTTTGTACTTATCTGAAATGAGATGCAATCCCTTGGATTTGACAATGTGAAAATCCTCGGTAATCCAGTGTCGTAAAAGTGGCTACACAATTATGAGTCTGTCACGAATTAATGTCTCAATATAGTCCATAAACATCTGATATCCCAGATAATTATCTACTAATATGTATAATCGTTTACTTCTTTGTCCATTTGCACGTTATTCGTTAGTGGCATTCATTTGTCGTGTGGCGTAATTCTAGCGTTAAGTGTCGATTTGGCTGGATGGAAGAAAACCTGAATAAAGAGATGATAGACCTTGTGTGCAACCCATTATTACTAATATTCACTTTTAATCTCAAGATTTCAGTGAAGAATATTTTCTAAGCTAATAAGGATTTTATAGTTTGACAAGATATACATTTTTTAAGGGGAAACTATTTTAAGGTATCCGACTACTTGCGACAATTTAAAAAAATAATGGAGCTTTGGGATTTTTTTTTGTGGTTTTTAGATTTAATTAGTACATATTAAGAAAAACGTGCTAAAACTAAGAAGAGAAAAAAGAAATTATTATTACTAAAATGGGGGAAAATGGGTAAAAATTGACAATAAATAATATAAACGGGGCCCATTCTGTACAAAAGGTTTATGAACAAATTTTCAATTTCCCACTTTTGATGTCTTGTTTTGATATTCATTTTTGAAATGACCATCAGGATAAGAGATATTTTAAATTTTACAAACTAAAGCACTTTAGCTTAGTTATTATATGAAATTGCTTAAAAAATTGATTATATTCGCATAAAGGATTGTAAAATTTGTAATAAAATAATGATTGATAAATCTGAAAGTTAAAACACTTCTACTATTATACAAAACATACACAATAAATTTCAGATAATTATTTTCAAAACTTTTTGAGCAATCGCTGTCCTCGTTTGTGCATTTTCGAAAAAAACACACACATTTTAAGGAAACCGCATTTTAAAGTATGACTTCTTGTTCAAATTAGTGGCATCTGCTTTTATTAAAACACTGATAGTTTTTGTTCCAGTGAATGGAAAATAATAAACTTGGTATTTTTATAAAGCTAATAAGATGGCATGTAAAATAAATAATAATAAAAAACTTGCCAATCAATTTTTGGCAAAATTCATGACTTTAGGGTAATCTGATACCTTAAAATAATTTTTGGAATTGCTGATAAAATCCATATTTATTTGATACCATTTTAAACCCAATTAAAGTTTTCGCATTTTTCACTTTATGATATGATTATCTAATAAAACAAAACGAATGAAACAATTACTTAAGAACTTAATAATTGTGTTACCGGCATACTCTATAATAATAAAACTGAATAATTTTAAAAGAATTCTTTCTTAAATTATTCTGTTAAACTTCATAAATATGTAAAACTGCAAAGACCAAGGATTATTTGTAAATTATTCAATGTGAGAATATATAATTTATAGAAGTTGCTCTTAAGTGCTGATATCAAATTAAATGTCTTCTTATACCCATAACTTGATAACTAATATGAATATTTTAATGCAACTTTTTAATTCTGTTTGATATTAAATTAGCTTCGAAATTGTTCCAAGTTAATTTAAATGTTTATTGCAAATATTGACGTCTCAAGTGACAAGACACATAAACATTTATAAATTTTATTTATATATGTAAAAAGAGTATAAAATGATGTGTGTGTGTGTGTGTGTGTGTGTGTGTGTGTGTGTGTGTGTGTGTGTGTGTGTGTGTGTGTGTGTGTGTGTGTGTGTGTGTTTGTGTGTGTGTGTGTGTGTGTGTGTGTGTGTGTGTGTGTGTGTGTGTGTGTGTGTACGAAGGATGTTTGAATCTATAAACATTAATTTTACTCTAGATTTTGATTCTGAGGAATTTGTGTTTATATTGATAATTGAAACCCAACAGCATTCTTTTGGTCTTTAAATAAATATTTTAAAGATAAACTAGAATAAAATATATATAACTAAATAATTAGAAAACTGTCATTTTAATTTGTTAATTTATAGCTTCTTCCTGCAACTAAATCCTTAACTTTGACCTACACGAAAGACATTAATAAAGCTCTTAAAAATTCGTTTGACTGTTGATTACTCTAGGGAAATGTGTGTGTTGTTAAGATTTATAATTACTACATTAAGTTAGTGTTCATGAGATTCCGTGATACCACAAAACTGTTTCTAACTTAATTTTATAGAACTTTAATGGAAGCACGTAAAACGTTAAGTCAATAAAAGTTAATTATGTTCGCGAGATGACCAAAATTAAATAAAATATTTCAGAGTAAAACCTTTATTACTTACTAAGAATAATGATACTATTCTTGAAGATTAAGTTGGAAGGTCTTCTAAATATAACATTCTTAAGGGATTTCTCAAATAAAGAGTATAAGCCCAGGTGACGTTTCCCTTTTCATAATTAATATCCCTATGATAAGGATGTATGTGAAACAGGTTTTAAAAACTTTAGAATGAAAAAAAGTTGTATGTTTTAAGCAACCTCGTTCTTAAGAAAATCAACAACATACATATGTGGGAAAATACAATAATCTATCCTGATTCAGTTAAGTGTCAAAAGTATTTATTTTTTAAATTGGAAAGTCTTTTTATATAATTGAAGAATGAATTAACGTATTAACTCAGAGAACTCAGTTGTAGACAAATAAAAAAATTTTCTTCTTTCTGGTGAGAAGATTAGAACGATAGTTTAATTTTAGATGAACTAAAAGCGGTCGCTATATCTGATTAGCCATGATCGCAAAAACGTAGACGATTTTTTTTCACAATAAAGTTCTAGTGCCGGTCAACTTGAGCCGAACTAACAGAAGGATGGACGATCAGGAGTTAGTTTTGAATATAAATAGTCCGGATCCCTTCACACGTGCTCAATTGGAACTGTGCCATTCCCTCAAGAACTCGAAAGTCGCGTTTTCCTCCTCAATAGTTGTCTCAACTAAAAAGATATTGAGAGGAACCTACCCTCTTCAAACGCGGCTACTTGTGTACTGAAAATTGAAAAAGCATTTTGTTAGTTCTTCGGGTCCAATCATTGTACTTAAGGTATCCGACTACTTGAGACAACTTTTTTTTAAAAAAAATGGAGGCATGAGGATTTTTTTGTGGTTTTTAGATTTGTTTAGTATATTTTAAGAAAAATATGCTGAAATTAAGAAAAGAAAAAGAAGTTATTATTACTGAAACGGGAAGAAATTGGTAAAAAATTTACAAAAAGTAACATAAACGGAGCCCATTCTGTACAAAGAGTTTATGAACAAATTTTCAATTTTTATGTGTTGTTTTGATATTTTTAAAGTAACCTTCAGGATAAGAGATTTTAATTTTGACAAAAACTAGAACACTTTATCTTAGTGAAATTGCTTAAAAATATAGTAATTATATTCACATAAGGGACTGTAAATTTTGTAATAAAAGAGTGATTGATGAATCTGAAGGCTAAAACACTTCTACTATTACACAGAACATACACAAAAAAAATTCACTTATTTATTTTCAAAACTTTTTAGCAATCGCTGACCCCGTTTGATTATTTTCAAAAAATCACATTTCGAATAAAACGCATTTTAAAGTATGACACTTGCTTAAAGTAATGGCATCTGCTTTTACTAAAGCACTTATAGTTTTTGTTAATGAACGGAAAATAATAAATCTGGTATTTTTATAAAGCTAATAAGAACGCCTAGAAAATAAAATCATAAAAAAAGTTGGCAATTTTCGGCAAAATTCACAATTTTAGGGTAGTAAGCAATTCTTAGTTTTATTAATAGTTTTTGAGATTTATTTTTCACTGGTTGTAAGGTATTTTCTTTATGTATTTAATCTAAATAACTGAAATTAATTCATTCTGATATTCATAAAAGATGTAATGTATAAATGACATAATAGAAATTGTCAAAGAAAAAAGCTTTTTCTTCCTTTCATTTTAAGCTTTAATTGATTGTTTATTAGCATCGCATTCGGAAACAATATGAGTGTATTGGTGGCTGACCTCAGCAAGGTCAACAATGTCACGTGCCGAAGAAGTCGTATGAACTAATAATCCATTCTCCTTTTAAAATGGCTAACAGAAAGGTGCTTATATGCAGATTTAACTCTAATCACAACTTCTATACATGGGGGTTATTAAGGCTCGCTTAAAACCAGGGAACTGTGTGCTGGTTACCACTTTCCCTGTTACTACAACTCTAGTGTGAAGAGGGCTGACAATTCCTCTCACATGCGAACACTAAGTTGACAGAAAAAGGGAGTGTCATTAGCCCGCGATCACTCGCGCGGGGTGTTCTCTACACCCCGGCTATAATATAAAGTTAATGTATTTTAAAATGAAAATTTTGTAGGTTTAGTTTAAATCAATGTAAGTTTCATTTTTATGCAATAAATTTAATATTTTTATTTTTGTATAACACAAAAAACAACTTGTACTTTATAAAAATGTATCATAATTGACTAAAAATTTATTTTTTCATATTTAAATACACGTGGTAAAAGTTTGGGGTGTTCTCTACACACCGCGAGTAACGACGGTAGTAAAAACAGGCTCGAGTGACCGCGGGTTAGGGAGAAGGGAGTACTACCGTAAAATTGTGATTTGTGCCACAATTGACAATTTTCATATAATTCCATTTTATAGGCCATCTTATTAGCTTCATATAATAACTAAGACAAAGTGCTCTAGTTTTTGTAAAAATTGAAATATCTCTTATCCTGAAGGTCATTACAAAAATGAAAAACATAGCAACACATCAGAATTGAAAAATTTAAAATTTGTTCATGAGCTTTTGGTACAAAATGGACCGCGTTTATGTTATTTTTTGAAAATTTTTACCAATTTTTTCCCATTTTAGTAATAATAATTTCTTTTTCTCTTCTTAATTTAAGCATATTTTTCTTAAAATGTACTAACCAAATCTAAAAACAACAAAAAAATCCCCATATCTCCATTTTTTTAATAAAAAGTTGTCGCAAGCACTCGGATACCTTAATTTTAATAATGGTAGTTGTGAACACTCACACTCACAAAATATCAAAGTGCTACTGTTTTAGCATAACATGTAAAGCATATTTGGAGGAAAGAAATCTGTATTACGCCTTCGCTGTGATTACTAAATGTACACTTAAAGTTGAAAAATATTTTAAAACTCATTCTTACTTCTGAAAATAGTTTAAGAAATTACCGAAAAGATAGAAATCGAAGCACAAGAAAATAAGCATCAGTTAGTATAAGATACAATAAAAAGAATTTTAGCAAGATATTTAAGAAATATATTTCAGTGATATATCGTAATGTGTAGCAACTTACATTAAAAGAGTTTTTTTAAGTCTGACATAATGTAATTAATTACATTTGAAGGACATAGAATATACTCGAAATCCAGTATTTGTTAATAAGTAAATTATTCAACAAGAGAGAGAAATTGCTCTCTTTCCCTTTTTTATTTATTATAATTTCATGAAATCATTGTAAATACAAAGTTTTATTTTGCAGATACATTGAAGAATTAATACAAAATTGTAGTGATAAAATCATTTCTCATAACAATGGATTTTTACATCATTCAAAAGAAATATTTTGTAACTACTGAATTTTAACTATAACTAACTCTTTAACTTTAATGTTATTACAACGTATTTTATATAACCATTAGTTTAGAATAAATACCAAAAACTTAACATTATAGATTCTGTAAATTTCTATAATTATAGTTATTTCATTTAGGAGTTTGGAAGTCAATACAAACAGAATTCAAATCAAGGATGCATATTATATTCATGATGCAACAAATAATTAAAAAATAATATATTTGTCTGCAAAAATTTTAAGCTTGCCTTGTGAAAAAGAAATAGTTACCATTTCTAAGAAGTAATGCCCAAAGGTTTGGTGTTTTTTAAGTATTCGAACGATAAAATGATTAAAACTTTTAAATAACTTTTATTAAGTCGCCCAGCCAGTATGGTGGTTATGACACTCTGCTTGTAATCGAGTGGGTTCGGATTTGAATCCCGAATAAGGCATGGGTGTATCTTCGGGAAAAGATGTCGATCTTTTGCATGAAATGGATTCCAGTCTAGGGATGGAAAGAAGCATAAATCTTCTATTCTATGGAGGGATCATCGTTTGTAATAAAGTCTCTATTCTTCTGTGATTGTATAATATGTTTCTATTCATCTATCTCTTTCGTATGTATATGTAGGATATTCCTCGGAACTATTTTGTAAAAGGTTAGATCACATTCCTTTCCATAGGACGATAACTTTAATTAAAATAGCATTCCAGATCAACGTCATCTGGCGGGCTAACGAAAAACCGACATAAATAGTATTCAATCAGAAGCTTACTAACCACCGTTCGATGAAGACGTATGGCGCTTTTGTGCAACCGCGCTCGCTAATCAAGTGGCAAGTTTTAGTCACATAATGCGCTTTTTAGACTTCTAACGTCCTCTTAGAGGGAATTATCTAACTTTCTGTTTCTTTAATGTCTCTATGTTTTAATTCCTATTGCCTTGTAAATACTCCCCCTGTAAATTTTCCCCTCTAACTCAAAATAAATTCTTTTATTTTCAAGAAGCTCTTCGCTTACATTATTTTGATTCGAGTTGTGAAACTGAACCCGTAAGTATTAAAAGACCCCCTAGACACCTCGCCACTAAAGCCCCGCTATCTGTAGAGTCTAACTTTTTGGGGGGAAAAATTTTGGTTAGACTTCCACATGTATATATATATATATATCCCAGGATGAAACGTTTGGCAACAACAAAATAATTTTTACTATACAGAGATGAATTAAAAAAAATTTTTTTTTGAACTCATAAAAAAGAACATTATACAATCGTTCTTTTTTTGTAAACTTAAATTATTTTAAGCAGCTTCTTTTAAGATTAAATTATTTTGGATTAACAGCAGATTCTTTTTTTTTCCAAACTGATTACTAACTCAGATGTAAAATTTCAAGAAAAACTTTATTATCTTCTAATACAATTTATTTAAATATGATAGTCACAAAAAAAAGTTAAAGATGAGAATTTTTCAAGTTTATTTAATTTAAGAAATCCTATTTCAGTAAAAGAAAATCAAACTCAATTTAAGAGAGCTAAGTCAACTTAAATTATCATTAAAATAATTGAACCATATTATTTCATTCCTAAGTGAGTAATATAGGGAAACAATTCTTCCATAATTTTGTCGATCATATAGAAACTATCAAATTTTCAAATTTCAGGATTTATGTGTAACAATTCATCTTAAAAGCCTATAACCTATAACAATTCATCTTAAAAGTATGGATAATGGGAAGTAATTTTGGAGAATTAAGTATCATCTTACTATACCAGTCAGAACGCTGTCATCTTTGAAGTGTGAAATGTAGCACTCATGATTTCATAAATTTATGCAAGCAACGAGCCTTATTTGAAGCTATCACATTTTAATATATTGTATTATTTTCCGAAGAGTATTTGTTCGTGCAATCAGTTCATAATCATGTCATGATACATATTTTAAAAGTTTCTAATAATTTTATTAACTAATTCTTTGAAAATTAATTACAACTGCTGAAGAACAAGAACTTTAGGACTAAATGGCTATTAGCTGATGTCTAGAAATTATTTCAATATAAAAATTGAATAAAAAAAAATTAATTTTAATTAAGAAATAATTTTTATGGGCTCTTATTAAATAAAAACAAATTTTTGAATGTGGAATGAGTATTGATTGGGTTTTAATGGTAATGAACACTACTGGGACACTCTATGTCAATTATAATGTATGAAAGAAGTTCAAGACGCGTTCATATGTATCTCATATGTATGATTCGCAAAAATGTAAAAACACAATATTCTCTTTTCACAGATAAAGAATTTCAACTGGTGTAATAGTTTAATGTTTTAAATTTATTAGGATATTCAACTAAAATAGTAGTGGATCAAGAAATTCACAAATGATTTACCCAAAAACATTGCAGTAAAAACTTATAGATTTATACAAGTTTTACGGCAGTTTTAAATACGGTAAAGTAAAAAGTAATCTACAGTTTTTAATTTAAAGGAAAACGTAATATTTTTCGTCATTATATAGGTTTCAAGGGATTTTAATCAAAACAGAAGTAAATATATATTTTATTAGTATGTGTGCTTTAGGCGGCGACTTATAAAAATTTCAAAAACATAAGGAAATTATCGATATTAATTATCCTCTATCATTCACAGATAGCAACAATTCAAGTTTATCCGAAACCATCTTATCAAATGCATTCTCTCTCTCTGAGTAATATTTAATTCACTGAAAAAAATTAATTTTGCTTATGTTTATATAAATCACAGAATCATTCATATCACTCCATGTGTATGAAATATTTCGAAATTACATTTGCTAGTACAAATGATAAGGCTAGCTAATTTTAACAATCCTGAAAACTAGTAAAAGACAAAAGGATTAGTGAAACTCTCTGGGACATAATTTTCATTTGTTATGAAAGCAACTTTGTATAAATAATTACTTTTACATTGTGTCCTTCTCAGAACTGTTTCAGCTTCAACGCAGTGAAACATACGCATTAATTACATAGAGTAGGCTGGTTCCAGAAACATGACAAGCTTTTAAATCCATTTTGTTACAATTGCGTGAAAATCAGCATGCAAAGGGCTTGAATGTAAATATTAATGAATTCTTTGCTCATGTGTGAAACTATCAAGTGATTTATGGAAATGTAAAAGTTTTATCTCGTTTCATTTATTATAAAGTAACACTCGTAATTAAGACTATTAAGGAAGTAACCATGAAAGCTCAAATTATTAAATTCTCATTTGAAAGGTGAAATATCGTTTTTGTATCATTTATTAACATAACTAGCTACAGAATTATTGTTATTAATATATTTCAAGCTGTTCACTATGCGATTCTGAAGAGAAAAGAAGAAATATTCTAGCTGTCTTATAAAAATATTTATAAATTGTTCAAAATTATTCCTCTTAAACTTAATATTTAATTTAAAAGGTATTATAAAATGATATATTAGATAATATGCTTCTATACTTTGTAGCTGCTTCACATTCCGTAGATTCTCTACAATACTTAATGATTTCCAATATGAATTAAGTTCTATTCATTGTCTGAGATGTAAATTCCAAACGCAGCAATACAGATATCACAATTAAATTTCTATACAATATTCAAGGTCAAGCTGTTAATGCGTTGCTCAAGATTTTAAGAATATTTAGTACGATGATTACGCCCATCATAGATAGTATTTTCCGCCAAAAAAATTGTTACCCATGGTTAAAGGGCGTAAGACAATTTAATTTCCCATCAAACAAACTGAGTCGTTAGCTAGTCTATTGCTAGTTATGTGAAATATTATATAATAAATATTCACCCACCCGATATTAAATTAATAACTTACTGTGCGTTAATTTCATTTCCTTTTTGTAAGAGCCTTACAATCGTCTAGATCAGCGGTGGGCAACTAGCGGCTCGCAAAGAGTTTTTATACGGCCTTACAGTCACAAAATCCGCTTTGGACCGAGATTTCCATCTCGTGCGTGATCAAGTAATCATCCTTTATTTTTCTGTATTAGGAAAACAAAGTATCTGAAAGTATTTCAACTAAGAGATCACCTGCAGAGTTTGGACGACGAGGTCACAAGAAGATTGCAGGATTTTAAGCAAATTAAGCCTAAATACAATTTATTCTGATATCCCACTGCTACTGATACTGATACAGCACCTGAGGAACTACAGCTTGAACTTATTGACTTGAAGTCAGATCACAGTGTGAAGGAAATGTTTAATGCTATGATATTAATTTTTACAAATCTTTGTCAGCTGAAAAATTTCCATGTATGAAAAACTTTGCAGGGAAATTGTTCTTTATATTTTGGCTAAAATATATTTGTGAGTAAAGTTTTTCTTGTGTGAAGATCAATAAGAATAGGAATAGATGCAAGTTGGCTCCGAGAGAAATTTTCAACAATCTCACTCGTGATTTTAGGTATCCTAATACTTGCGACAACTTTTTTTTCAAACGATGGATATGTGGGGATTTTTTTTTGTTGGCTTTAGATTTCTTTAGTACATTTTTTGAAAAATATGCTAAAAGTAGGAACAGGAAAAAAATTATTGTCACTGAAATAGGAAAAATGGGTAGAAATTTACAAAAAAATAATATAAACGCGACCCATTCTGTACCAAACGTTTATAAAGAGATTTTCAGTTTTTCAATCCTGATGTGTTAGTATGTTATTCATTTTTGAATTGACGTTCAGGATAAGAGATATTTTAATTTTTACAAAAACTAAAGCACTTTGAATTTATTCCCATTATGCAGAAGCACTTGCTTTGCAGGAATCAATGAACAAGCGTCATCAGCAAATAGCAACGGTCTTCATACGAGAAGAAATGTCATTACAAAACACTAAGACATTTTCTTCAAAAAAATAGTCTTTACATTGAGAATGACGACTACGATAAGTACATATTTTTGTATTCTTTTGAAGAAGATTCCATCCTTTTAGCCGGCAACCAAGCATTTCAGACTGTTTTTTGGATAACTTTAAATCTTGTATGAGATCATTAAGATCTTTTTGAGTTTATAAATGAGGATCAGATGAACAGCTTGGTTCAAAAGTTGTATCACCACAAACTGTTTCTTGTTCTTCCTTACATCTATTGGAATCTGAGCTCTCTTCATCTAATGTCACATATTCTGGAGGCTTTGGTATGGGCAATTATTCGCTGTGTGGAACTGGTTTCATTGCAGATTGCAAGTCAGGGTACACCATTGTATGTTTTGATTTTGACATAACCCCTTTAATGTGTGTGTGTGTTTGTTAAGCAGAAATAACAGTCAGAGGAGTGATCTTAAGGTTCCTTCCAAATCATAGGGGTAGCAAATGGCATGTGGCACGTGCCATTCTTCCATGCATTGAGAAGCCTGCTACACGATAAACAACAGATATGTGGGGCCCAGGTCCTTGTTTGGTCCCCAACTTGACACCCAAAATAAAGTCCATAACACTTTTTTACTAATGGAGTAAGGTTTCCCCTTTGAGACTTGATCGTCACTTCATCACATATATAACAAAAGTTGTTATGATGATTTAAACAAGCTCTATGCATTTTGTAACTAACAACAAATTAAAAGAAATAAATTTGTAAATACATAACATACAACAATCCAGACAAATAGCACTCACAATTACGTGTTTACTGATTCACTACTATCTCACAACTGACATCGTTCTAATGAATGCATGCTAGTCCATACCATGTCTGTGCCTGTCTGTTGTGTCTAGTGCCAAAGTGTCTGTACATGTCTGAACTTGCACAACAGTAACAATGATGCCCTTTGAGTTAGCTCATGTTGTTCCATCACATTTACACTTCTCTAGGAGTTTTTATTTTACAATGGACAAATGGTCATTTATTTAAAAAATATTTAAATACATTAATTGAAATTGAAATTTGAAAAAAAAACTGTGGGTGATGGAGAAATTCCGAAAACATATTTGAAAACACGATAAAAAACTGCATTACGTACAACTATTGGTACTCATGAGACAAAAATCACGTTTACCAGTGTTATTTTTTATAATGATATTACAATCATTCAAGTATCCACCGCTTCCACAATGTGGCCCGCGAGCCAAGCTTTCCACTTCTGGTCTAGATTTATCTTTTTTCTTCATACTCTCTTACGAAAATTATTTCAGTTTCCTTTTTCCTTTTACTTTTGGAGATTAGGGGATTCAGAATTTTCCCCTTTTCCAGGAAATTTAAGTCATGGTCCCCCCCCCCTCCCAAAAATAGATGTTTCATGCGTTGATTATTTTAGTCTTTTTTGATGATCTTTTATAAAGACTTCATTAGAGCTTTGGCTTAGCTAATAGTTTAGCTAAAGAATTTATTTATTTGGTACTTATTGTGAGTTTTCTGTTAAATTCTTGATTTGACTAAGAAGTGTTCAAAAATCCAGACGAATACTATTTCTTCTTTATAAGAGCAGCATTTTTTTACTCAATTTATTCCAACTCAGTTACTGTAATTAAATCTAAAAAGTGGAAGTGTAAATTTGCTTAAAATGTACAGTCATTGTACAATCCCCTAGAAAAATAAATGAATTTTTTTTGTCTTCTAAAGTCATTACGTTCTTATTTATGTGTTTTTCGTAGACCTACAATTGTCATATAAAAATAATAAGTAAAGAAGTCCACT